>SJYC01094788.1:0-23284 GCA_006408675.1 Madoqua kirkii
TGTGTTTCTTCCAGTCCAGCGTTTCTCATGATGTACTCTGAAGGAAAAACATACCTTTGAATTTTTGGAAAAAGTATTTTCAAGTAAATATATTTAATGGGAATGTTCTGATTTTCCAAACCTTAATGTTTTGCTGCACATACAAGTATTAGACTGTGTGTATCATGCAAATATATGGATAAGAATTTTCTGATGGATAATATCTAATAGTAGTAATATAAGTTAAATATTTTTGAGATTAAACTTCATTCAAGGCTATATTCTATTGGTGAATTTATTTTCTTGCTTTCCTTTTTTAGATTAGAAGGTGGTCATAAATATTTTGGACTTGTGTACCTGTTTCTCAGAAGCAGGAACTACTCTTGAAAAAACCTGTTTAAAACAAATCAGTGCAGAAACACCTTCACAGTTGTGAGCTAAACTTTTTATACATACTTAAGTATTCATCTTAATTCTGTCTTTTATTCATTACTCATATTCTCTGGCATTGTCACTTTTTAAAGGATTTGTTGGGAGTAGATTGGCCAAAAGCCTCGTTCTTTGAGGCTGATGCCTGTGAAAGGATTGTGATCGTGAATGCTATTATACTTTTTGCTTTATGAAGTCAGTCTAGGAAGTCTATGCCATGAATGCTATAGTCCTTAAGAGTAAATTAAGTTCTGGCTAATGAGAAATCTTTTAAAAAAATCAATGAATGAGGAGTCAATCTCAGATAAATATATATCTTAAAATCTTATCTTTACATCAGAATAGTTGTTTTTCTTTTAAGTTGAAGACACATCTATGATTTTAATTATATATTCTCTGAATTAAAAAAAATGAATACCTACACATTATAAAAATCAAATAATTCAGAAACCTTATGGTAATAAGTTACAGTTTCTTGATCATTCCTCATGTCCATTAGAATGCCCCAGTGAACATTTCAAAAAGAGCTCCATTTTAAAAAATTTCTAGTAACTATTTTCTTTACTATATGTACTTCTTCTTCTTTTTATTTTTTATTTTTTTGAATTTTAAACAATGTTTGACTCCTCCACTGGAAAAAAAAATAAAGTGGTAGATTACTTCTATTATATCTTTACTCTTCCTGGGTATTTGGAGATTAGTTCATTTTTAGTGGAGGTGTCAAACATTGTCTAAGACATTTAACATTTACATTGTGTTTGCTACTCCAATTGAGATGCTTTGTCAATTGATTGACTTGAAACTTGACATCTTGTAAATGGCTTTTTTGTTATTAAAGATTATGTAAATATCATTCACTGTCCTATGCAGAGCATCAGTGTTATATTTCCTTTACTATTGGCCCAATTTCTAACAAGTCAAATAGATTCTTCCTTCTTATACTTTTCCCATGCATAAAATGATATTTTTGTTTGCCTTATTCTTGAACCAGTTTTCTTATGACTATTCAGCATGTTTCTGATGGTGAAATTTCTAATTGCATATTGTCTAATTAATAAGGTCTCCATGTCTGCATTCATTTTTATTCTGTAAGTTGTATGATGTATTGCACTTAATCATTTGCCTGAAAACACCCTTTGTAAATAATTTACAATTTCATACCAATCTTAATCAGTGGCCCAGCTGTGCCTGCTATCTTGCTGTCTTAGGATTTAGGAAGAATTTCCAGAATTGGGTCCTAGCTTCATTTTAAAAGATCTCTGCTGAAAATATTTCTTTGTATTTCTTTTATAAGAATTGAATTGAATTAATTTATTTTCATTGGAGGATAATTGCTTTATGATGTTGTGGTGGTCTCTACTGTACAACATCATGAAACAGTCATAACTATATATACATATATATGTATATATATGCATGTACACACACACACACACACCCTCCCTCTTGAGACTCATTGCCATCCCCACCACATTCCAACCATCAAAGTCATCAAAGAGCACCAATCTGGGCTCCCTGTGTTATCTAGCAGCTTCCCACTAGCTATTTATTTTATACACTGTAGTATATAAAAGTCAATGATGTCTTCTCAATAAATCTGACTGTCTCCTTCCCCCATTGTCTCCACAAGTTTATTCTTTACATCTCTGTCTCTATTTCTTTCATGCAAATAGGTTAATCAATATTATTTATTCAATCCCATGTACATGCTTTAATATACTATGTATATTTTTTCTCTTTCTGACTTACTTCACTCTATGTAACATGCTTTATGTTCATCCACCTCACTACAACTGACTCAAATTTATTTCTTTTCATGGCTGAGTAATATTCTCTTATATATATATATGCACCACAAATTCTTTATCTATTTGTCTGTCAATGGACATCAAGTTTGCTTCTATATTCTGGTTACATGTCTTTTTGAATTGTGGTTTTCTAAGTGTATATGCCCAGTAGTGGGATTGCTGGGTCACATCCCAGATGTGTAGTTTTATTCTTAGTTGTTTTTTTTTTTTTTTTTTAAGGAATCGCCATACTGTACTCCATAGAGTCTGTATCAGTTTATATCCCCAGCAAGAGTGAAGGAGGGTGGGAATGTAAATTCCTTTTTTCTCTACTTGTTCTCCAGCATTTATTGTTTCTAGATTTTTTTTTTTATAATGGTCATTCTGACTGATGTGAGATGATAGCTCACTGCAGCTTTTATTTGCATTTCTGTAATATAAGCAATGTTGAGCATCTTTTAACCTATTTATTTGCCATCTGTATGTCTTCTTAGGTGAAGTGTCTGTTTAGGTCATCTGCCCATTTTTTTGATTGGATTGTTTGATTATCTGATATTGAGGTATATGAGCTGCTTATATATTTTGGAGATTAATCCTTTGTCAGTTGCTTTATTTGCAGTTATTTTATCCCATTTCTGGTGTTGTCCTTTCATCTTTATAGTTTCTTTGCTGTGAAAAATAATTTAAGTTTAGTTTGGTCCAATTTGTTTATTTTTTAAATTATTTTTTATTATTATATTTCCATTATTCTAGGAGGGGTTCAAAGAGGATCTTGCAGTGATTTATGTCAAAGATTTTTCTATTATATTTTCCCCTCAGAGCTTTGTACATTCTGGTATTACACTTAGGTCTTTAATTCATTTTGAGTTTATCTTTGTGCATGGTGTTATGAAGTGTTCTAGTTTCATTCTTTTACATGAAGCTATCCAGTTTTCCCCGAATCACCTGTTGAAGAGGCTATCTTTCCTCCATTGTATATTCTTGCCTCCTTTGTCAAAGATAAGGTACCCATAGGAGCATGGATTTATCTCTGGGCTTTCTATCTTGTTCCATTTGTCTATATTTCTGATTTTGTGCCAGTACCATACTGTTTTAATGACTGTAGCTTTATAGTGTAGTCTGAAGTCAGAAAGGTTGATTTCTCCAGTTCCCTTTCTCTTTCTCAAGGTTGCTAGTTATTTTGGGTCTTTTGTGCTTTTATACACACTGTAAAACTTTGTTCTAATTCTGTGAAAAATACTATTACTAATTTGATAGAGGTTTCACTGAATCTGTAGAATGCTTATGGTATTATAGTCATTTTCACAATATTGATTTTTCCAGTCCAAGAACATGGTATATATCTCACCATCTGTTTGTGTTATCTTTGATTTCTCTCATTAGTGTCTTATAGTTTTATGTTGCTCAGAATTGCTTTGGATGTTTGGGGTCTTTTGTATTTCCATATAAATTTTAATATTTTTTCCTAAATCTGCCCCCAAAATGGCATTGGTAACCTGATAGGGATTGCACTGAATCAGTAAATTGCCTTGGGCAGTATAGTCATTTTCACAATATTAAGGCTTCCAATCCAAGAACATGATGTATCATCCCATCTGTTTGTGTCATCTTTGATTTCTCTCATTAGAATCTAATAGTTTGTAAAGTACAGGTCTTTTGCCTCCTTTTAGGTAGGTTTTTCAGGTAGGTTTATTCCTAGGCATTTAGTTACTTTTGACTTGATGGTGAATGGGATTGTTTTCTAATTTCTCTTTCTGATTTTTCATTGTTAGTGTATATAGGAATGCAAGAGATTTCTGTGTATAAATTTTGTATCCTGCAACTTTACTAAAATCACTGATTAGCTCTAGTAATTTTCTGGTGGCATCTTTAGGGTTTTCTATGTATAGTATCATGTCATCTGCAGGCTAGGACTTCCAAACTATATGGAATAATAGTGGTAAAAGTAGGCACACTTATCTTGTTCCTGATCTTAGACGAAATGATTTCATTTTTTACCATTGAGAATAATGTGTGCTAAGGGCTTGTCATATATGACCCTTAATATGTCGAGGCAAACAAAACCACCTCAAAGGAAAAAAAAAAGAAAGAAGGCAAAGTGATTATCAGGGGAGGCTTTACAAAGAGCAGAAGAATGAAGAGAAGAGAAAAGCAAGGGAGAGAGAAAAGGGTACATCCAATTAAATGTGAAGTTTCATAGAATAGCTAGAAGAAACAAAAAGGCCTTATTTAATGAACAATGTTTAAAAGGGAAAGACTAGAAATTGCTTCAGGAAAATCCGAAATATTAAGGAATTTTCCACCCAAAGATGGGAACAATGAAGGATAAAAATGGTAGAAACCTAGTAGATGCTGAAGAGATCAAGATGAGAAGGAAAGAATACATGGAAGAACTGTATAAAAAAGATCTTATGAACCGGGTTACTACAATGGTGTTGTTAGTCATGCAGAGCCAGACATTCTGGAATGTGAACTCAAGTGGGCCTAAAGAAGTGCTGCTTTCAATAAATTTAGTGGATGCATTGAAATTGCAGCAGAACTATTCAAATCCCTATAGGAGGATGCCATCAAGGTTTTGCATTCATTATGTCAGCAAATCTGGAAGATCCAGCAGTGGCCACGGGACTGGAAAGGGTCAATCTTCATACCAATTCCCAAGAAGGGTAGTACCAAAGAATATCCTAACCATCAGATAATTGCACTCATCTCACATGTTGGTGAGGTTATGCCTAAAATCTTTCATACTAAGCTTCAGCATTATGTGAGCCAAGAACTGCCAGAACTCCAACCTGGTATTAGAAAAGGAAGAGGAACTAGAGATCAAACTGCCAACATTGGCTAGATTATAGAAAAAGCAAGAGAATTTCGGGAAAACATATATCTGTTTCATCAACTACACTAAACCTTTGACTGTGTGTGTGTGTGTGTGTGTGTTAGTCACTCAGTAGTATCCGACTCTTTGAGACTCCATAGACTGTAACTCACCAGGCTCCTTTGTCCATGGGATTCTCCAGGCAAGAATACTGGAGTGGGTTGCCATTTTGTAGATTATGACAAACTACAGAAAGCTCTTAGAGAGATGAGAATATCAGATCATTTTAATGTCTCCTGAGAAACCTGTTATGTGGGTCAAGAAGCAATAGTTCAAATTCTTTACAGAACTACTGACTTGTTCAAAGATCAAAAACGGAATATGACAGGGCTGTTTGCTGTTACCCTGTTTGTTTAAACTATACACTCAGCACATCAATTCTAAAAGAGATGGGAATACCAGACCACCTGACCTGCCTCTTGAGAAACTTGTATGCAGGTCAGGAAGCAACAGTTAGAACTGGACATCGAACAACAGACTCGTTCCAAATAGGAAAAGGAGTATGTCAAGGCTGTATATTGTCACCCTGCTTATTTAACTTCTATGCAGAGTACATCATGAGAAACGCTGGGCTGGATGAAGCAAAAGCTGGAATCAAGATTGCCAGGAGAAATATCAATAACCTCAGATATGCAGATGACACCACCCTTAGGGCAGAAAGTGAAGAAGAACCAAAGGGCCTCTTCATGAAAGTGTAAGAGGACAGTGAAAAAGTTGGCTTAAAGCTCAACATTCAGAAAACGAAGATTATGGCATCTGGTCCCAGCATTTCATGGGGAAACAGCAGAAACAGTGTCAGACTTTATTTTGGGGGGCTCCAAAATCACTGCAGATGGTGACTGCAGCCATGAAATTAAAAGACGCTTACACTGTGGAAGGAAAGTTATGACCAATCTAGATAGTATATTCAAAAGTAGAGACATTACTTTGTCAACAAAGGTCTGTTTAGTCAAGGTTATGGTTTTTCCAGTGGTCATGTATGGATGTGAGAGTTGGACTATAAAGAAAATTGAGCACTGAAGAGTTGATGTTTTTGAACTGTGGTGTTGGAGAAGATTCTTGTGAGTCCCTTGGATGGCAAGGAGATCCAACCAGTCCATCCTAAAGGAGATCAGTCCTAGGTGTTCATTGGGAGGACTGATGTTGAAGCTGAAACTCCAATATTTTGGCCACATGATGCAAAGAGCTGACTCATTGGGAAAGACTCTGATGCTGGGAAAGATTAAGGGCAGGAGGAGAAGGGATGAGATGGTTGGATGGCATCACTGACTGAATGGACATGGGTTTGGGTAGACTCCGGGAGTTGGTGATGGACAGGGAGGCCTGGCGTCCTGGGGTTCATGAGGTCGCATAGAGTCGGACACGACTGAGTGACTGAACTGAACTGAACTAACTGAGCACATCATGAGAAATGCCAGGGTGAATGAGTTACAAGCTAGAATCAAGGTAAGTAGGAGAAACATCAACAACCTCTAATGGCAGAATGGCAGAAAGTGAAGAGGAACAAAAGAACTTCTTGATGAGGGTAAAGGAGGAGAATGAGAGATCTGACTTAAAACTAAATATTAAAAAAACTAAGATCATGGCACTTCATGGAAAATAGAAGGGGAAAAGGTGGAAGTACAAATTGGAGAAGGAAATGGCAACCCACTTCAGTGTTCTTGCCTGGAGCAACCCAAGGATAGGGGAGCCTGGTGGGCTGCCGTCTATGGGGTCACACAGAGTCGGACACTACTGAAGCAACTTAGCAGTAGCAGCAGTGACAGATTTACTCTTCTTTGGCTCAAAAATCACTGCAGATGGTGACTTCAGCCATGAAATCAGAAGATGATTGCTTCTTGCAGGAAAACTATGACAAACCTAGACAGTTGTGTTGAAAAGCAGAGACATTACTTTGCTGACAAAGGTCCATATAGTCAAGGCTATGGTCTTTCCAGTGGTCATGTACGGTTGTGAGACCTGAACCATAAAGAAAGCAGAGCACCAAGAACTGGTGCCTTTCTGACTCTTTGTGACCCTATGGACTGAAGCATGCCAGGCTTCCTTCTCCTTCACCAACTGTGAGAGTTTGTTCAAATTCAAGTCCATTGAGTGGGTGATGCTATCTAATCATCTCATTCTCTGCTGCCCCTTCTTTTTCCTACAATCTTTCCAAGCATCACAATCTTCTCCAGTGAGTTGGCTGTTCGTATCTAGTGGCCAAAGTATTGAAGCTTCAGCTTCAACATCAGTTCTTCCAAAGAATATTCAGGGTTGATTTCCATTAGGATTATTTGGTTTGGTCTCCTTGCAGCCCATGAAGCTGGAATCAAGATAGAAGAAAGAAATATCAACAACCTCAGATATATGTAAAGGCTAAATATTTTAAAAAGCTAAGATCATAGCATCTGGCCCCATTACTGCATGGAAATAGAAAGGGTAAAGGTGGAAGGTCACAACAAATGTCCTTAGCAGCAGGCAAGGTCAACTTTTTACCAATAGTAAAGGACTTCTTAGCTTTAGCAATGCAGTTAGCTACTAAGAATGATACTCTTAATGCAGACATATTTAATAAAGTGGAGACCTTCAGTAATTGCTTCTGTTCTTCATGTTTATTTTTTCTTTTGAAAAACTCCAAAGACTTGTCTTTTAATGTTGGGGACTTGGTTCCTATGTGGCAAAGAAATTTTGAAGGTTTTGTGGCTTTGTTGCATAGCCAGTTGCCACATGTTACACAGGACAGGCTTGGAGAATGTCACAACACCTGTTGCAATAAATTCATAATGTTTATTGGGTTTATTTAAAGGACTCAGAATTTTCTTGCAAATGCAGCTTTCTTTTTGTTGGCAGTGTAATAGAGCCTTCTGGCATCTCATCATTGCATCTTTTCCCCTTTTCCAAGAAGCTCTCCAGTGATGTTTGTTTTTTACTCTTTGGCTAGTATTAACTTGTGGGCTTGCTAAAACTTTGACTGAGACAAGTGCATAGTGTGGGAAAGAGGCACAGATGGAACTGTAAATAAAATAACTGGCAGATTATATATAGACTAAAATAGTGTTTATTTTTTGAACCCGCCACAACATGCAGCTGTACAATTGAAGAACATCAACTCACTTGCCACTATAAAGCTTGCGACCAGATGCCACTCCTCATCTGCCACTCACTGATAGGGTTTTGGTATGAGCCTGAAAGCAATCGATTTACTATGGTCTCTGTGCAGTCAAACTTCTTGGCTAATAATCTGCATTTTTCAGTCACTCCCCAGTGGTATCATCACTGCCTCAGCTCCACCTCAGATCATCAGGCATGAGATTCTCATAAGGAACATGCAACATAGATACCTCACATGTGCAGCTCACAGTAAAGTGTGCACTCCTATAAGAATCTAATGCTGCCACTGATCTAACTGAAGGCAAAGCTCAGGTGGTAATGCAAATGATGGGGTGTGGTTGTAAATAGAGATGAAAGTTCACTTACTCACCCATTATTCACCTCCTGCAGTGTAGCCCAGTTCCTAACAGGCGGTGGACTGGTACATGTCTAGGCCTAAGTTTGGGGACCCCTGCTCTAGACCAATGACTATAAATATGAAAAGTAAAGATATGCATGTACTGGCTCCACACTTGGAAGAAAAATGAAAAAAAAAAAAGGTTATTGAACGTGTAGACTGCCTTCCCCTTTTATGGCTGTTAGGATTTAGTGTATATATTGGGGTGCTCCTATGTCAGGTGCACTATATTTGCAATTGTTATGTCTTCCTCTTGGATTGATCACTTTATTGATGATTTGATCATTATTTCATTCTTTTTATGGCTCAGTAATATCCTATGTCCTATATATGTATATACATCTATTCCTCCATTGATGGACATTTATATTGCTTCCATGTCTTGTCAATTGTAAATAGTGTTCTAATGAACATTAGGGTATATATATATATGTGTGTGTCAAATTATGTTTTTCTCTAAATATGTGCCCAGGAGTGGAAGTGCTGGATCATATGGTGACCTTACTTTTAGTTATTTAAGTAACTTCTATACTGTTTCCATAGTGGTTGTACCAATTTACATTTCCACCAATGGTGTAGGAGAATTTATTTTTCTCCACACCATCTCCAGCGTTTATGAAGTGAAGTGAAGTGAAGTGAAGTGAAGTGAAGTGAAGTGAAGTGAAGTGAAATTAGCTCAGTTGTGACTCTATGTGACACTTTGTGACCCCATGGACCCTACAGTCCATGGAATTCTCCAGGCCAGAGAGTCCTTCAGGCCAAAGGGTAGCCTTTCCCTTCTCCAGAGGATCTTCCCAACCCAGGAAGATCAAACTGGGGTCTCCTGCATTGCAGGCAGATTCTTTACCAACTGAACTATGAAGGAAGTCCCTCAGCATTTATAGTTTTTATACTTTTTGATCATGGCCATTCTGACCAGATATGATTCACTTTGCTATGCAGCAGAAACTAACACAACATTGCAAATCAATCATACTCCAATAAAAATTAATTAATTAAAAATAGATGACAAAATTTAAAAGTGTAGAAATATAATTTATGGTATTCATATATCAGCTTCAGAAATATTGTTCTTTAAGACAATACTTCTTCCTATTATGAGTAACAATGGAATGAAGGAAAGGAATCTGTTCAGATGTATTCTGTTTCAGCTTGATAAGATTAAGTCCTCAGTGAGCCTACCATATGAAGTTTCTGGAAAAAGCAGTCCTCTGACTTCTGACATTGTCATCCCAGCAGACATATTATTAAATTATCTCCTTGTGTCATCACCAATTTAGTATCCCATTCATCACAACCTTCTCCAAAGTTGCTATGACAACAGTATGGTACTTATAAAAAAAAAAAGGTTGGTTAAGTGTAAGCCTATAGACAGTATGAAAGTGCTAGTTACTCAGTGGTGTCAGACTCTTTGTGCCACATGGATTGTAGCTCACAAGGCTCCTTTGTCCATGGGATTCTCCAGGCAAGAATATTGGAATGGGTTGCCATTTTCTTTGAATTTCAAGAGCTTCTGGCTGTTTTAATAATTTTAATGAAGTTTACTGAAATCCAGATTGCTTCTAGGATTGAATTATTTGAACCAAGGATGTACATATCACAGTGTAGAGAAATTTTAGTATTCAAATTCCTTATTGTGCTTAGAACCCAGTACTTTTATGGCACAGTGGAAAATTCTTCAAGAGACGGGAGTACCAGACCACCTGACCTGCCTCTTGAGAAACCTATATGCAGATCAGGAAGCAACAGTTAGAACTGGACATGGAACAACAGACTGGTTCAAAATAGGAAAAGGAGTACATCGAGGCTGTATATTGTCACCTTGCTTATTTAACTTCTATGCAGAGTACATCATGAGAAAGGCTGGGCTGGAAGAATCACAAGCTGGAATCAAGATTGCTGGGGGAAATATCATTAACCTCAGATATTCAGATGACACTACCTTTATGGCAGAAAATGAAGAAGAACTAAAAAGCCTCTTGATGAACATGAAAGAGGAGAGTGAAAAAGTTGGCTTAAAGCTCAACATTCAGAAAACTACATCATGGCATCTGGCCCCATCACTTCTTGGGAAATAGATGGGGAAACAGTGGAAACAGTGTCAGACGTTATTTTGGGGGGCTCCAAAATCACTGCAGATGGTGTCTGCAGCCATAAAATTAAAAGACGCTTACTCCTTGAAAGGAAAGTTATGACCAACCTAGAAAGCATATTCAAAAGCAGAGACATTACTTTGCCAACAGAGGTCCATCTAGTCAAGGTTATGGTTTTTCCAGTGGTCATGTATGGATGTGAGATTTGGACTGTGAAGAAAGCTGAGTGCTGAAAAATTGATGCTTTTGAACTGTGTTGTTGGAGAAGACTCTTGAGAGTCCCTTGGACTGCAAGGAGATCCAATGAGTCCATTCTAAAGGAGATCAATCTTGGGATTTCTTTGGAAGAAATGATGCTAAAGCTGAAACTCCAGCACTTTGGCCACCTCATGCAAAGAGTTGACTCATTGGAAAAGACTCTGATGCTGGGAGGGATAGGGGACAGGAGGAGAAGGGGATGACAGAGGATGAGATGGCTGAATGGCATCACCAACTCTATGGACGTGAGTTTGAGTGAACTCTGGGAGTTGGTGATGGACAGGGAGGCCTGGGGTGCTGCAATTCATGGGGTTGCAAAGAGTTGGACACAACTGATCAACTGAACTGAACTGAACTGATGATATAATTTCCCTGCAGTGAATAAAGGAGAAAAGGGCAAAACAAATGATAATATTTTCAATTTCTCAAGAAGATGGTCAGGTTTTTCAGATAGATAACCCTAACCAAAGTTTTCTGTCCATAATTCATTCTATGAAATAAATTATGATCCTTCTCTTTCCATCTCGATGTGTCCATCTCTTACTTTAAGTAGCACAGAAGATAATTCCTGGAGTCAATGATGAATAAACACACCTCTCTTTACTCAAGAATATATAAAGTATTCCTAAAATTTGAAGATACAATGGTAATCAAGCTAAGATTTTGTCCTTTGAGAGCTTTGGTTCAGTTATTTAAGTGAAATAAAGCAGAAAAAATGAGAAAGACTGAAGGCTTTGTGTCAAACACCAGAAATCTTTTGTAACTTCTCAGATGAAGAACCTTATTCTAAGTGAAGTTTTTAAGTTCCTGATAGGGTAAATCATTCATCTCAAAGATATGGACATACAAGTAGTTCGTGAAACTTTAGAAAATCACTTTGTACTGGAGAACATTTACAACTAATGTTAAGGAAAATGAACCTGTGATGATGTGTTTCAAGTTCTGAGGGGAAAAAGATATAAAAAGACATCTTCATAGTGGTGGTCTTGCTAGCTTATAAATGGCACAAGCTAGTTACAATCCCAAAGAAAGTCCAACACCAAAGAACGTTAAAACTGCTGCACAATTGCACTCATTTCACATGCTAGCAAAGTTAATGCTCCAAGCTAGGCTTCAACAATATGTGAGCTGAGAAACTCCAGATGTTCAGACTGGATTTAGAAAAGACAGAGGAACCTGAGATCAAATTGCTAACCTCCACTGGATCATAGGAAAAGCAAGAGAGTTTCAGAAAAAACATCTACTTCTCATTTATTGACTATGCCAAAGCCTTTGACTGTGTGGATCACAACAAATTGTGGAATATTCTTAAAGATGTGGGAACACCAGAGTACTTACATGCTTCCTGGGAAACCTGTATGCAGATCAAGAAAGAACAGTTAGAACCAGACATTAAGCAATGGGCTGATTCCAAATTGAGAAAGAAGTACATCAAGGCTGTATATTGTCACCCTGTTTTTGAAACTTATATGCAGAGAACATCATGAGAAATGCCATGTTGGATGAAGCACAAGCTGGAATCCAGACTGTCAGGAGAAATATCAATAACCTCAGATAATCAGATGACACCACCCTTACGGCAGAAAGTGAAGAGGAATTAAAGAGCCTCTTGATGAAAGTGAAAGAGGAGAGTGAAAAACTTGGTTTAAAACTCAACATTCAAAAAAAAAAAAAAGACCATGGCATCCAGTCCCATCACCTCAAGACAAATAGATGGGGAAACAATGGAACAGTGATACATTATTTCCTTGGGCTCCAAAATGACTGCAGATGGTGACTGCAGCCATGAAATTAAAAGATGATTCCTCCTTGGAAGAAAAACTATGACAAACCTAGATAGCATACTAAAAAGCAGAGACATTACTTTGGAAGCAAATGTTCCTTCAGTCACAGCTATGTTTTTCCAGTAGTCATGTATGGATGTGAGAGTTGGACCATAAAGTTGAAGGCTAAAGAATTGATGCTTTTGAACTGTGGTGTTGGAGAAGATTCTTGAGAGTCCCTTGGACTGCAAGGAGATCCAAAATGTCAATCCTAAAGGAAATGAGTCCTGAATATTCATTGGAAGGACTGATACTGATGCTGAAGCTCCAATACTTTGGTCACCTGATGCAAAGAACTGATTCACTGGAAAAGACCCTGATGCTTGGGAAGATTGAAGGTAGGAAGAAAAGGGGATGACAGAGGATGAGATGGTTGGATAGCATCACTGACTCGATGGACATGAGTCTGAGCAAACTCCGGGCATTGGTTTTGGACAGGGAAGCTTGGCGTGCTGTTGTCCGTGGGGTTGCAAAAAGTCAGACACAACTGAGGAACTGAACTAACCTGATTTAATTTGAGAATAACTGATACCAAGAGCAAGGGCACAGCTAAACCAGTGCTATATACACTTTTTCATTAGTCACTAAAGTCCAAATCAAATTAGTTTTAACAAAAGTGGAAAATTTGTTAGAATTCTGGAATTTTTTTATAAAGTTGAAGGAAGAATCACTGGAACATAACAATACCAAAAACCTCGGGATTTTGACATCAGAGTTGGCCTCCAGGATTCTCCACATTTTGTCCTCCATTTGTGCCATTTCATGGATGGGATTATTATAGCCAGGAGCTACTTATCACATTTGTATCCTTAGAAGGGAAGAAGGCTCTATTATTTCCACATAGAAAAAGGCCATAGATTATCTCCAACTTAATCAAATTGTTAGCAACATGCTTGAGCCAATCACTGTTATTTAAAAAAAGAGATGGAACATTTAACCTCAACACATGTTCACTTATGCATGAAATGTGTGTGTGTCAGTTGCTCAGTTGTTTCCAGTTCTATGTGACTCCATGGACTGTAGCCCATCTGTAGCCCACTAGATTCTATTGTAATCTGTGCAAGAGATTCAATTGCACTGGGTAAACAATACCATAATTGGTAGACTATTGTTATTTAGTTGCTAAATTGTGTCCCACTCTTTTGTGACCCATGGACTGTAGACTACCAGGCTGCTCTGTCCATGGGTTTCCCAGGCAAGAATACTGATATGGATTGCCATTTCCTTCTCCAGGGGATCTTCCTGACCCAGGGGTTGAATCTGCATCTCCTGCATTAGCGGGCAGATTCTTTTCCACTGAGCCACCTGAGATGCTCCAATTGGCAGAGTAGTCCTATTTAAACTGAGGATATCTATTCTTAGATTATGTTTATTAAGGGCTTGAATAAAACTATTTTTAAATATGATGACTAATTTTTTTTGGAAATGTGGAGGTTTAATTTTTAATGGGGTACATGTAGCTTTTTTCCTTTGCATTAAAACTGGGAAAGTAGCTGTTTTAAAATATATGTCGAAATGATCATTGTCAAATCACAATATCCTTACTTGCCTTCTTGGCTCTATCTCTTTTGCAAAGAGAATCTTGTTCATGTTAAAATAGATCATTTCTTGAGGCTCTAATTATGTACAACAAAACACACAAGCTATGAATTCATCATTGTTATCGAAACTTCCATATATTGCAAGGGCACACTTACAGTGTTACCTGCCTCACAGACAAAATAATTGTCAGTAATCTTGAATTTGATAATGTTTGCCACTGGCAAGGATAAATTTGTAGGTGACTTAGAGATATGCAGATACAGATAAATTTATGTTCATTTGAGAATGATAGTGATAATTCCAGAATCTTATATATACATCATTGGTCGGAAGAAACCCTTGGTTTCTTGTTACCCTTGGTAACAGATTTAGCCTAGGAATGCCCATGAAAATTTTATAAGGAATTCAAAAGATGAAAACATAATGCTAAAGAATTAAGCAAAACAAAAAAAAGTTTATTTGGAAATAATGTACTTTTTCTTTTTAAAAAAATAAGTAAATTAATAAATAATTTCAAATTTCCCACAACTGAAATTCATTTCATATGAACAGAATTTGGAGGACTTTTCACTGCTCTATGCAAATTATCATAAAAAATATGGTCTCTGCTTTTCCAAAAAAAATTCATAACATTAGTTTCAATAATATTTGCAGTTATTAAAGAAATCACTTAAGGGAGAAAAGGTAAATAAATCAATTTTATTTAACAGATCCTATATGCCACGCATTCTGTCAGATACTTAGATTTCTTACCTTAACCTCTCATGTATCTGAAAAGTATATAACCATTCCCCTTTCAAGAATATGGGAATTAAGATTCCAAAGATTAAGCAATTAATTGAAGGAATACACCTATTAATAACCAATATTTAAATCTTATCTGCAAATTCTCTGTTCATTTATTGAACCAATATTTACTGAGTATCAGTAAGAGCTAGGAGTACAAAAGGAAAAACAATGAAAGACTGGAAACCCTTCCCAGTGGAGCTTAACTGAGAATGCCATGAATAGGGCCTCAGCTGTGGTGTCTGTCCAATGTGGACACACATCAATCAGTGTGTCTGGTCCTTTGTAGATTAGTCTCTTGATCGTTATTGGATTTTTCTGAAATGGAGAAAGCCTAGTCCCACGTCTTATACTGCAATTCTATCTCACTTTATTGATCTCTACCTTAAGCCCCAGTAAGAAGTGAGAGTGAAAAGCATGGACCACCTATCTGGTCAAACCAAATTATGTTCCTGTTTAGCATCTGATTCTTGATTCTGGTTTGGGGTTTTTTTTTTTTTTTTTTTTGATCCTAATTGCTATTTCTGTGAGTTCTATTAGAGTAATTTTAGCTATGATGAGTATATAAATCATGTTTAATTACATAGATTAAACCTAAGAGGCATTTAATCTATTTTAAGAAGAGGCTGACCTTTCCCAAGGCAGATTGTGAGAAGAGGCCCTTTTAATTCTAGTGTAGCTGCTAAGTCGCTTCAGTCGTGTCCGACTCTGTGCGACCCCATAGATGGCAGCCCACCAGGCTCCCACCATCCCTGGGATTCTCCAAGCAAGAACACTAGAGTGGGTTGCCACTTCCTTCTCCAAAGCATGAAAGTGAAAAGTGAAAGTGAAGTTGCTCAGTTGTGTCTGACTCTGCGACCCTATGGACTGCAGCCTACCAGGCTCCTCTGTCCATGGGATTTTCCAGGCAAGAGTACTGGAGTGGGGTGCTACTGCCTTCTCCAATTCTAGTGTAGAGTTTTCCCTTAATTTTAATGAAATCATACAGATGTGACCAAACCTCTGGTCAATATGGACTTGGATGAAATCTAAGATTGTTGGCCAATTCTTCCTTGGGGAGGAGGAAATCTTTCCTAGTTACAAATCTTAAAGACTGAGCAGGTTTCTGACCATGGAGCGAGGTTAAGGGCATTCAGGCCAAGATGCTGAGGAGAGCCAGAGGCTCTGAACACTAAGGCTGGGAGTGGGGTGGGGTTCAGGGTGGGTCAAATTGGCTGATTTGAGGAACTAAATTTACAGAGGTTAAATTACCTGACAGAAGCCACTTGTTACAACCCAGTTTTTTATTTAAATTTAATGTTTTTGTGTTTTTTTTTTCTGATAAAGCATCCCTTCTGTTTTAAAAGTATTTTAATATATTTTATTCTATAGTGCAATATTTTAATATGAATATAGCTTTTATTACCTGTTACCTGTCTCAGGTACTTTCCTGAGAAACATGTTACATCTCCTGAGAAATCGCTATGCAGGTTAACAAGCAGCAGCTAGAACCGAACATGTACAATGCAGTGGTTCAAAATAAAAAAAGGAGTCCATCAAGGCTGTATATTGTCACCCTGCTTATTTAACTTATATGTAGAGTACAGAATGCAAAATGCCATGTTAAATGAACCAAGCTGAAATAAAGATTGCTGGGAGAAATACCAACAACCTCATATATGCAGATGATAACACTAATGACAGAAAGTGAAGAGGAGTTCAAGAGCCTCTTGATAATGGTGAAAGAGGAGAATGAAAAACTCAACATTAAAAAAACTAAGATCATAGCATCTGATGCCATCATTTTATGGCAATTAGAAGGGGAAAAAGTGGAAGCAGTGACAGATTTTACTTTGGGGGGCTCCAAAATTATTGTGGATGGTGACTGCAGCCACGACACTAAAAGACTCTTGTTGGAAGGAAGAGTGTGACAATCTAGAAGGAAGGAAAGGAAAGGTGTGGGCTATTGGAAGGAAAGATGTGACAATCTAGGCAGCACATTAAAAAGCAGAGACATCTCTTTGCAGACAAAGGCCCATATAGTCAAAGCTGTGGTCTTTCCATTAGTCATGTACCGATGTGAGTGTTAGACAATAGAGAAGGCTGAGTGCTGAAGAACTGATGCTTTTAAATTGTGGCGATGCAGAAGACTCTTGAGAGTTGCTTGGACAGCAAGGAGATCAATCAGTCAATCCTAAAGAAAATCAACTCTGAATATTCATTAGAAGGACAGGTACTGAACCTGAAATTCTGATACTTTGACCATCTGATGTGAAGAACTGACTCATTGGAAAAGACCCTAATGTTGGAAAGACTGAGGGCAAAAGGAGAACAGGAAGCAGAGGATAAGATGGTTAGATAGCATCACTGACTCAACAGACAGGAGTTTAAGAAAATTATTTATTTTAATTGGATGATAATTACTTTATAATATTTTGATGGTTTTTGCCATACAGTGACATGAATCAGCTGCAGGTAAACTTGTGTCCCCCCATTCTGAACTCCCTCTCACCTCCCTCCTCACCATATCCCTCTGGGCTGTCCCACAGCACTGGCTTTGGGTGGGATGCTTCATGCATCAAACTTGCATTGATCATCTATTTTACATATGATAATATACATGTTTCAATGCTATTCTCTCAAATCATCCCACCCTTGCCTTCTCTCATAGAGTCCCAAAGTCTATTTTTTACATCCGTGTCTCTTTTGCTGCCCTGCATGTAGGATAGTCATTACTGTCATTCTAAATCTCATATATATGTGTTAATATATAGTATTTGTGTTTCTCTTTCTGACTTCACTCTGTATAATAGGCTCCAGTTTCATCCACCTCATTAGAACTGACTCAAATGTGCTCCTTTTTATAGCTGAATAATATTTCATTGTGTATATGTACCACAACTTCCTTATCCACTCATCTGCTGATGGACATCTAGTTTGCTTCCATGTCCTAGCTTTCATAAGTAGTGCTGCAATGAACATCAGGGTTCATGTGTCTCTAAATTCTGGTTTCCTCAGGGTGTATGCACAGCAATGGTATTGCTGGGTCATAGGGCAGTCCTATTCCCAATTTTTTAAGGACTCTCCACACTGTTCTCCATAGTGGCTGAACCAGTTTGCATTCCCACCAACAGTGTAAGAGAGCTCCCTTGTCTTCACACCCTCTCCAGCATTATTGTTTGTAGACTTTTTGATGATGGCCATTCTGACCGGCATGAGATGATACCTCACTGTGGTTTTGATTTGCTTTTCTCCAATAATGAGTGGTGTTGAATATCTTTCCACGTGTATTAGCCATTTGTATTCCTTCTTTGGGGAAATGTCTGTTTAGTTCTTTGCCCACTTTTTGATTGGGTTGTTCATTTTTCTGGTATTGAGCTGTATGTGCTGCTTGTATATTTTGGAGATTAATCCTTTCGAGTTGTTTTGTTTGCTATTATTTTCTCCTATTCTGAAGGCTGTCTTTTCAATTTGTTTATAGTTTCCTTCATTGTGAAAAATTATTTAAGTTTAATTAGGTCTCATTTGTTTATTTTTGTTTTTAGTTCCATTACTCTGGGAGGTGGGTCATAGAGGATCTTGCAGTGATTTATGTCAGAGTGTTTTGCCTATGTTTTCCTCTAAGAGTTTTATAGTTTCTGGTCTTATATTTAGATCTTTAATTCATTTTGAGTTTATTTTTGTGTATGATGTTAGAAAGTGTTCTAATTTCATTCTTTTGTGTGTGGTTGATCAGTTTTCTCAGCATCACTTGTGGAAGAGACTGTCTTTTCTCCATTGTATATTTTGCCTCTTTTGTCAAAGATAATGTGCAGTGGACATGAATTTGAGCAAACACTGGGAGATAGCGGAGGACAGCTGAGCCTGTTGTAGTGCAGTACATGGTATTGCAAAGAGTTAGACATGACTTAGTGATTGAACAACAGCAACAACAAATGCTTTTTATTTGGCATCTTTAATAAGTTTGTTTTGAAACAATTCTGTATTGTACTAGATTTGATGATTATTGATCCCATTTGTTTGGGTAACTCTGCCAACAGGAGACAAGTTCCATTTTATTCCAATTTGTGATGCTGTATATATTCATACAGCAACCTGGAGAGTGGGTGTGTGCTCAGTCACTCAGTTGTATCCAACTCTGTGACCCTTTGGATTGTAGCTTACCAGGCTCTTCTGTTCATGGGCTTTTTCAAGCAAGAATACCGGAGCAGTTTGCCATTTCCTCTTCCAGGTAATCTTTCTGACCCAGGGATCACTAGCTAATATAGCATTATCATATTTGTCATGAGAATCAGTTGCACCCTCTGGTGTTTCTGCTGTGTCATTATTTGCTGAATACTTTAAACCTGAAGGTGACTTAGTGTGCTTTTTGTCAAGGGACATGTCAAGAAGTTGAAGATGGAACTGCAACAACTGTAGCTGGTTTTGTGCAAATCTTTTCCAGGTAAACTTGCCTATATGTTTTTAAATTGTAATAAACACATAATGAAATCTACCCTCTTAACAATTTTATTAACTATAATCACAATGTCATACAGTAAAGCTTTAGAACTTTTTCAGTTTAAATGACTGAACCTCTATGTCCACAGAATAGCAACTTGTCATCCCTCAGGCAATCACTTGAAATGTAATTCTATTTTCTTCTGTGAGTTCACCACTTTATAAACCTTATGTAAGTGGACTCATGACACTATTCTTGCCTATTTTTAATCAGGCTATTTTAAAAAATTATTTTATTGAAGTATTGTTGACATACAATATTATTTAAGTCACAGGTATGCAATATAGTAATTCACAATTTTAAAAGGTTGTACTTCACTTATAGTTATTATAAAATATTGGCTATATTTCCTGTGTTGTATAATATATGCTTGTATATATCTTTTGTCCCCTTCTCTTGTGATTTGATGACTATCTTCAGTGTTATGTTTGGCTTACTTTGTGTGTGTGTTTATCTATTATAGATTTTTGGTTTATGGTTACCTTGATGTTTCTGTACAGCAATATATATCTATTCATCTACATGATTGTTTTAAGTTACTGTCTCTTCATTTCAAATGCATTTTAAAAACCCTACATTTATACTCTCCTCTCCACATGATTACTGCTTTTACTATCATATTTTACATCTAATTGTTCTGTATACCCTTTAACTGATTATTTTAGATATAGAATTTTTTTTTACTACTTTTTGTCTGGAACATATTTTTCTGCTACCTCATTTTGTCTTAGTTTCTATTTATATTTTTACATATGTAATAGGTTGGTTATGTTTCTCAACCTTGGAGGCCTTCTGTAACAGACCTCTTATGCATCCCAGCAGTGCATTCTCCTCTCATGACCTAAGTTATATGCTCTAATGGTACCCCCTGATAAGGTTGTATGGATCCTTCAATCATGACAGGCATACTGTGTGGGCAGTCTGCTAGGCTTAGTTGGCCCCTAGCCTGTTCATTGCCAAACCCTCCTTTTGTGGCTGCTGGTTAGTGGGGCTTGGTGTTGAGATGGCTAACTGCAGAACCCCAGGGGTCCCTGGCTCAATGATGGGTGGAATCAGGATCCAAAAGATGCTGAAGATATTGCCCATCCACTGGTAGGTGAAGCCAAGTCTTGTGGGTAGTGCTGGAATACTGGCAGGCAAAGCTGGGTCTTAGAGTCTGGTTGCTGGGCCTGCGCTGCTGCTGCTGGTGCTGCTAAGCTGCTTCAGTCATGTCTGACTCTGTGTGAGCTCATAGACAGCACCCCACCAAGCTCCCCCATCCCTGGAATTCTCCAGGCAAGAATACTGAAGTGGGCTGCCATTTCCTTCTCCAGTGCATAAAAGTGAAAAGTGAAAGTGAAGATGCTCAGTCGTATCTGACTTTTAGAGACCCCATGACTGCAGCCTACCAGGCTCCTCCGTCCATGGGATTTTCCAGGCAAGAGTACTGGAGTAGGGTGCCATTGCCTTCTCTGGGTTGCTGGGCTTAAGGATCCAAAAACTGATATCAGACTGCTGGTGGGGGAAGGCAGTTTTTTACATAGCTGGGTACAGAGTTGGAGTGTTCTGAAGATTATGTTGGGCTGCAAAGGTGGTAGTTCTGGGGCCCACTAGTCCCAGGACAGGTTCAGGCTTGCTCTAGGTAGGCTGGGTCCACAGGCTTTGTAATTGTGATTTTCTTGCATTGAGTATCTGGACTGTGGGTGGGGAGATTGGCCTAGAGGCTGTGCAGGCTTCCTGAAAGGCAAGGCTAGTCCCTGCTTACTAGCAGGTGGAGCTGAGTCCTGGTCCTCTATTGGGCAGGGCCATGTCTAGAGGAAGCTGTGGTCTCAGGAAATCTTTAGGTAACCTGTCTGCTGATGGGTGAAGCTGTATCCCTGCCCAGTTAGTTGTTTGGCTTGAGGTGCCACAGTACTGGTGCCTATAGGTTGGGTAAGGTCAAGCCTTAGTGACAGTGAGCTTGAGGATGGGCCCCAAGATGGCATTTGTCCATAGAAGAGCCCATTCAGGAGAAAGCTTCCAAATATAGTTGCTGCCAGTGTCCATGTCCCTAGAGAGAGCTGCAGCTGCCTCTGCCTCTCCTGGAGAAGCACCAAGACAAGCAGGTAGGTATGGCCTGGGCTCCTATTGAATTACTGCTTTTTTTGGGTCCTGGTGCTCATGAGGTTTTATGTGTGACCTTTAAGAGTGAAGTTTGTATTTCACCCAGTCCTTTGGAATTCTCCAAATTAAGCCTTGCTGGCCTTCAAAGCCAAATGCTTTTGAGGTTTATCTTCCCTGTTCAAGACCCCAGACTGAGGAGACTGGCATAAGGCTTAGAACTCTCCTGTGGCAGAACCTCTGCAATATAATTATCCTCTAGTTTATGGGAAGTATGGGACTTGATTATATTACTAGTCTGCCCCTCCTAGCTCTATTGTTAGAAAATCATTTCTGATAGCTTCTGGTCTTTTTTGTTGATGATTGTTCTGCAGATATTTCAGTGTGTTCACGAGAGGAGGTGAGTTCAGGGTCTTCCTACTTTGTTATTTTGGCCAGTCTCAATCTACTAGAGAAGCTTTCTGTGGAAAGAACCTTTCATGGTCTTGGGTTCCAATGAGGTGCAGACTTTATCTTGCAAAAGAGCTGCTTTTCCACAAGCCTAGTCTTTCTCTGTAGTCAACTAACTGATCTGGGAGCTAAAGAAACTCATAGTCTTCAACAGAATACTTCTGAAATTCTAATCAGGTTACTATTATTATATTTTATATATTATTATCATCAGATTATTATTATTATTACTGCTATTATTTGTTACTATTGAGTTGCCCAGTCTTGTCCAACTCTGAGACCCCATGGACTGTAGCCCAGCCTTCTTGTGTCTGTGAGTTTCCACGCAAGAATACTGGAGTGTGTTGCCATTTCTTCCTCCAGGGGATCTTCCTCACACAGAAATCGAACCCACGTCTCCCACATCTCTTGCATTGCAAGCAGACTAATTTTCTCCCATCCCGTAGGTTGCTTTATACTCTGCTGATTTTTCCTTTGCTGTGTACAAGCATTTAATTTGGTATTATCTCACTTATCTATGTTTGTTTTTGTTTCCTGTGTTCTTGGTGGTATCCAAGAAATTGTTGCCCAGATATAGCTCTTTCAGTATTTTTCTTCTCCTAGTCTTACTGTTTCAGATCTTGTGTTTAAGCCTTTAATCTATCTTGAGTAGTATAAGACAAGGGTACAATTTTATTCTGTTGCCTATGGATGTCTAGCTTTCTGAGTATCATTTATTGAAGAGAATATTATTTCTTCATTATATAGCTCTCTGGCTATAGCAAGCTGCCCTAACTCATGTTAGTTCTCAATGACCCTTAGGTTTCCAAACTATGCTAGGTGTATCAGTGCTCTGAATATACTGTTAGTGTTATGTGAGGCAAAAAGAAATCAGTCCCTTAGGTAGCCTGTCAAAAAGCTAAAATATTGGATGCAAGCTGCTCTCTTTATTTTCCCCTCTGAGTGAGAAGTTGGGGAATTCTTTCCTGGTGCTAAGCTATGGCAGGTTTGGGAAAGGTCTGTATGGGGAGAGAGCAAATTAGCCAAGATGACGTGTTCAGGCTGTCTCACTCCACAGTTTGTAAATAATGACTGTGTAACAGCTGAGATCATTTATAGCACTCCACATGCACATCACGAGGTACTTTCTTGATCACAGGTTTATGTGTGGTACACTTGTATAAATGGGCTTCCACGGTGGCTCATTATTAGAGTCTGCTTGCAATGCAAGAGATGTGGG
>SJYC01094789.1:0-15626 GCA_006408675.1 Madoqua kirkii
TTGTAATCAGATGTGTCCTTTAGTCTTTTTTCATTCATAGACAGTTATTGTGTTACTGATACTTTTGCAAAAATGTTTTATCTTCAAGACATACAATAGAAAGGAGTTTTTAACAAGTACAGATTTCTGATACCTTTCATATCATATGGCTGAAATTAAAGAAATCTAATAAGTCTAAGGGGAACCCTGATGGCTTAATAAAACTGCTAAAAACTAAGATCAAGGATTAGTTAAATATGACCTAGTGAACTGATGAATATGATTATAGTTTTTATAGTTTTTGTCTGATATACTATGTTTTTATAGACATAAGGAAACGTTATACCTTAAGTAAATTATGACTTGGAACATCTTGGATCTTATACCTTTGCAAGTAGAATTGAAACATTTATCTATTCTAACCTAGTTCTCCCGGAATATGGAAGCTCCTAGTAAGTATTTTTATTTTCATGAATATGGTAATTTGCATGAGTTTAGAAAGAATCTCTTCTTATTATAACAGGATACAGTGGAAATATGGGTATATATTATCATGGCTTTGACTGAAATGTCATATTTGGAAATATACATAAAATATGACCAGATAGTTTTAAAGAACTAAGGTGGACTCTTTGGAGGTATAAAACTTCTTGGAAAGACAACCTAGTACCTACTTACAGAGTTCCCAGAAGGATTTCCAGGTAAGTAAAAAAGGCCACTTCTTTGAAGGTACAGGAACCTGTATATTTTGGATCCCAAGAAGAGAGGTAGTCACCCAAATCTATAGATATTGTAGGCAAAATCTGTAACTTTCTTGGCCTTGAGAACTCTTTTAAAAAATTCAACTTGAAATTCCTTATGAAAAGTCCTAGCAAAAACCCATATTAAAGAACCTATGTGATAAACTACACATATAAATAGCTAGGCAAAATTTATTGAAACCAGGTTATATTGTTAGCAAATTGGTCTTCATCTGACTATATTTGGTAGAAATGATAATAATTTATGGAGAGAAATTATGTTTTAATAATATACTTTTCACATACACTGAGGTTTTGCATTTATTATTGTATCTAAGATGGCTCTTTGTTGTTATGATACATGATTGTAAGGCTCAATTGAATTATTTAAAGGATGTTCTCAGCTTGTTTCTGAAACTGATCATAATAATCTAGCTTTGAAGATCCGATGCCTAATGGCTGGCAACCAAGAAATTTTGCATATTGGAAAATAAATTACTTAAAGAGTTCTCCAGCCTAGATGAAGGTATGCTCATGAGATATTCTTAAGTGGCTCCCATACACAGTGAAACTGAAGGTCTTTGACTTTCTAATTCATATTTCCCACTTACGAAGGGTTTTGGCACTTGTCTAGTCTCTTAAAAGAACTGTTGAGCCCAAATGACATTAACACCAGGACGAAAAGATGACAGCAGCGGTAGACAATTAACTCAAGAATCTAGACTAGACCTGTAAAAACCATCCTTCTAATTCAAGTGAACTGTTACCAAATGTTTGTCTCTCAATCAAAATGAAAAGTTATTGTTTTACTTCTAATCATATTTTTGTCCACAATGCTCAGGATGGAAAGAAAATTCTCTAGTGTAGCTGTCACAGAGTATAATCACTCATGACATGTACCACTGCTTGCTTTAAATCTACTAATGAATTAAACACCTCAACTGAAAGACACAGACTGGATGAATGTATTCAGAAACAAGACCCATGTATATGCTACAAGAGAAACACTTCAGACTGAAGGACACAGACTAAAAGAGGATGGGAAAATATATTCCATGAAAATGGGAATCAAAAGAAAGCAGTAGTAGCAATATTCATATCAGGCAAAATAGACTTTAATATAAAAATGGTTACAAGAGATAAGGAAAGATACTATATAATAATCAAGGGATCAATCCAAGAAGATATATTTGTAAATATTTATGCATACAACATAGAAGCACCCCAATACAAAAAAGCATCCCCAATACAAATACAGTTGTTTTACCCCAACAACCATAAAAGGGGAAATCACAATAATCATAGGGACTTTAACACCCCAATTACACCAATGGACAGATCATCCAGACAGAAAATTAATAAAAACAAGCCTTTAGGCACACATTAGATTAGATGGACCTAATTGATATTTTCAGGACATTCCATCCCAAACAGTAGAATGCACTTTTCCCTCAAGTGCACATGGAACATTCTCCAGGGTATATCAAATCTTGAGTCACAAATCAACCCTTTGCAAATTTAAGAAAATTGAAATCATATCAAGAAACTTTTCTCACCACACTATAAGATTACATATCAACTACAGGGGGAAAAATGTAAACCACAAAAACATATGGAGGGTAAACAAGATACTTCTAGATAAGCAACAAGTCACTGAAGACAACAAAAAGAAAATAAAAAATAATTAGAAACAAATAACAACAAAAACACAATGACCCCAAACCTATCAGTTCAATTCAGTTCAGTTCAGTCGTGTTTGACTCTTTGTGATCCCATGAATCGCAGCACGCCAGGCCTCCCTGTCCATCACCAACTCTCGGAGTTCACTCAGACTCATGTCCATTGAGTCAGTGATGCCATCCAGCCATCTCATCCTCTGTTGTCCACTTCTCCTTCTGCCCTCAATCCCTCCCAGCATCAGAGAATTTTCCAATGAGTTAACTCTTCGCAGGAAGTGTCCAAAGTACTGGAGTTTCAGCTTTAGCATCATTCCTTCCAAAGAAATCCCAGGGCTGATCTCCTTCAGAATGGACTGGTTGGACATCCCTGCAGTCCAAGGGACTCTCAAGAGTCCTCTCCAACACCACAGTTCAAAAGCATCAATTCTTCCGCGTTCAGCTTTCTTCACAGTCCAACTCTCATATCCATATATGACCACTGGAAAAACCATAGTCTTGACTAGATGGACCTTTGTTGCCAAAACCTATGGGACACAGCAAAAGCTGTTCTAAAGGGAAGTTAATAGGAATACAAGCCTACCTTAAGAAAATAGAGAAACATCAAACACACAGCCAAAGGAACTAGAAAAAGAGAAACAAAAATTTTCCAAACTTAGTAGAAGAAAAAAAATCATAAAATCAGAGCAGAAGTAAATGAAAAAGAAATGAAGGAAACAGTAGCAAAGATTAATAAATCTAAAAGCTGGTTGAGAAGATAAACAAAATAGGCAAACTACTACTGAGATTCATTAAGAAAAAAGGGAGAAGACTCAAATCAGTAAATTTAGAAATAAAAAAGGAGATACAACAGAAAATGGAGAAATACAAATAATCATAAGGGACTACTATGAGCATCTATGTGCCCCCAAAATGGACAGTCTGGTAGAAATGGACAAGTTCTTAGAAAAGTACAACTTCCCAAAACTGAAACAAGAAGAAATAGAAAGGATGAACAACTCAATTACAAGGACTGAAATCAGAAATGTAATAAATAATCATTTGACAAACAAAAGCACAGGTCAGATGAAGTCACAGGGGAATTCTAACAAAAGTTTAGAGAACAACTAACACATAACATGGAGAAGGCAATGGCACCCTACTCCAGTACTCTTGCCTGGAAAATCTCATGGAAGGAGGAGCCTGGAAGGCTTCAGTCCATGAGGTCACTGAGGATCAGACACGAATGAGTGACTTCACTTTCACTTTTCACTTTCATGCATTGGAGAAGGAAATGGCAACCCTCTCCAGTGTTCTTTCCTGGGGAATCCCAGGGATGGGGGAGCCTGGTGGGCTGCTATCTCTGGGGTCACATAGAGTCGGACATGACTGAAGTGACTTAGCAGCAACACATAACAATATGGACATCACCAGATGGTCAATGTGATCATTGATGGTCAATGTGGTCCAAGATGGCCAAAATAGGATTGATTATATTCTTTGCAGCCAAAGATGGAGAAGGTCTTTACAGTCAGCAAAACAAGACCTGAAGCTGACTGTGGCTCAGATCATGAGCTCCTTCCTGCAAAATTCAGTCTTAAATTGAAGACAGTAGGGCAAGCCACTCAATTGCTCAAGTATGATATAAATCAAATTCCTTATGATTACACAGTGGAGGTGACAAATAGATTTAAGGATTAGATCTAATAGATAGATGCCTGAAAACTATGGACAGAGGTTTGTAGCACAGTACAGGAGGTGGTGACAAAAACCATCACCAAGGTAAAGAAATGCAAGAAAGCAAAATGGTTGTCTGAGGAGGCCTTACAAATAGCTGAGCAAAGAAGAGCTATGAAAGGCAAAGGAGAAACAGAAAGATATGCCAAACTGAATGCAGAGTTCCAGAGGAATTAAAAAGGACGTTTTAGGTAAACAATCAAAGAAATAGAGGAAAATAATAGAATGAGGAAGACTAGAGACCTTTTCAAGAATATTGGAAATATCAAGAGAATATTTCATGCAAAGCAGACATCATAAAGGACAGAAATGGTAAAGTCTGTAAAAAGCAGAAAAGATTGAGAAGAGGTGGCAAGAATACACAGAAAAACTATAAGAAAAAAATATTCATTAATGGCCAAATGACCATGATGGTGTGGTCACTCACCTAGAGCCAGACAACCTGAAGTGTGAAGTCAAGTAGGCCTTAGGAAGCATTACTATGAACAAGGCTAGTGGAGGTGATAGAATTACAGGTGAGCTATTTAAAATCCTAAACAATGATGCTATTAAGTGCTACACTCAATATGTCAAGAAATTTGGAAAATTCAGCATATCCACAGGACTAGAAAAGGTCTATTCCAATCCCAAAGAAAGGCAATGCAAAAAAAAAAAAAAGTTCACACTACCACAAAATTGCACTCATTTCACATGATGACAAGGTAATGCTCAATATCCTTCAAGCTAGGTTTCAGCAGTACATGAATCAAGAAATTCCAGATGGACAAACTGGATCTAGAAAAGGCAGAGGACCAAGAGATCAAACTGCCAACATCCATTGGATCATTAAAAAGTGAAAGAATTCTAGAAAAAATATCTACTTCTGCTTCATGGACTACACTAAAGCCTCTGGAAGTGAAGATCACAACAAACTGTGGGAAACTGTGAAAGAGATGGGAATATCAGATCACCTTATCTGCCTAATGAAAGAGTTGTACATGGATCAAGAAGCAACAGTTAGAATCAGACATGGAACAACAGACTGGTTCCAACTGGGAATCCTTTCAAGGATTTCAGTATGTTAAGGCTGCATATTGTCACCCTGCTTATTTAACTTATATGCAAAGTACATCCTGTAAAATCCAGTCTGGAAGAATCACAAGCTGGGTACAAGATTACTGTGAGAAATAACCACCTCAGATATGCAGATGAAACCTCTCTAACAGAGGAAAGTGAAGAGAAACTAAAGAGCTTATTGATGAGAGTGAAGGAGACAGAAAAAGCTGGCTTAAAATTCAACATTTAAAAAACTAAGTTTACAGCATCCAGTCCCATCACTTCAGGGCAATAGATTAGGGAAAAGTGGAATCAGTGGTAGATTTTATTTACTTGGGTTACAAAATTACTGTGGATGGGAACTGCAGCCAGGAAATCAAAAGATGCTTGCCCTTTGGAAGAAAAGCTATGACAAAACTAGACAAGCATATTAAAAAGCAAAGACATCATTTGCTGAAAAATATCCATCTAGTCAAAGCTATAGTTTTTCCAGTAGTCATAAATGGATACGAGAGTTGGACCATAAAGAAGACTGCACTGGAAAACTGATACTTTTGAGTTGAGATTCTGGAGAAGACTCTTGAGAGTCCCTTGAACTGCAAGGAGATCCAACCAGTCAATCCTAAAGGAAATCAGTCCTGAATATTCATTGGAAGCACTGATGCTGAAGCTGAAGCTCCAATATTTTGGCCACCTGATGGGAAGAACTGACTCACTGGAAAAGATCCTGATGCTGGGAAAGATTGAAGGCAGGAGGAGAAGGGGATGAGAGAAGATAAGGTGGTTGGGTACCATCATATACTCAGTGGACATGAGTTTGAGCCAACTTTGGGAGATAGTGAAGGACAGGGAAGCCCTGTGTGTTGTAGTCCATGGAATTGCAAAGAGATGGATATGACTTAGTGACTTAATAACAATGATAACATCTATACTGCTCAAACTCTTCCAGAAAATTGCAGAAGGAGGAAAGTTCCCAGACTCATTCTACAATTCCAACATCACCCTCATACCAAAACCAGAAAAAGTTGTCACAAAAAAGAAAACTACAGGTCAATATCACTGATGAACATAGATGTAAAGTCCTTAGCAAAAAATTTCAGCAAACAGACTCCAACTACACATTAATAGTATCATACACCACGATCAAAAGAGATTTATCCCAGGAATGTAAAGATTCTTCAATATACACAAATCAATATGATACTTCATGTCAACAAACTGAAAGATGAAAACCTGTGATTATCTCAATAGATGCAGAGGAAACTTTTCAGCATCCACTTATGATTTTTAAAAACCCTCCAGAAAATAAGCATGGAAGGAACCTACCTCGACATAATAAAGGCCACATACAACAAAACTATAGCAAACATTATTCTCAGTCATAAAAAACAGTAAGCATTTCCTCTAGATCAGGAACAAGACAAGTGTCTCCACTCACCAGTATTATTTAATATAGTTTTGGAAGTCCTAGCCGTGGAAGTCACAGAAGAAGAAAAAAATAAAAAAGGTGAAATCATATTTTTGGAGCCTAAGAAAATAAGGTCTGTCACTGTTTCCATTGTTTCCCCATCTATTTGCCATGAAGTGATAGGACTGGATACCATGATCTTAGTTTTTTTGAATGTTGAGTTTTAATCCTGTTCTTTCACTTTCCAATCTATATTTCATGCCCCCCTCCCTAGATTTCATGAGGACAAGGGGATGACATGAGATGGTTGGATGGCATCACAGACTTGATGGAAATGAGTTTGAGCAAGCTTCAGAGCTGGTGATGGCAATGGGAAGGGAAGTCTAGCTTGGAGCAGTTTCTGGTGTCTCAAAGAGTCAGACACGACTGAGCAACTGAACTGAACTGAACTGAATTAGAAATGAAGTAAAACTCTCACTGTCTGCAGATGATATATTATTATACATAGAAAACTCTGAAGATTCCTCTAGAACTACTAGAGCTAATCAATGAATTTAATAAAGATACAGGATATAAAATTAATACACAGAAATCCCTTGCATTTCTAAACACTAACAATGAAAAATCAGAAAGAGAAGTTAAGGAAACAATCCCATTTACCACTGCAGTAAAAATGATAATATACCTAGGAATACACCTAAATAAAGGGACAAAAATCTGCATGTTGAAAACTATGACACTGATGAAAGAAATCAAAGATGATAAAAACAGATGGAGAGAGATATACATGTTCTTGGATTTGGAGAATCATATTGTGAAAATAAGCATATTACCCAAAGTAATCTACAGATTCAATGCAATCCCTATCAAACTACCAAGATATTTTTCACAGTACTAGGCCAAACTCTTTTGCAATTTCTTTGGAAACACACACAAAAAAAACCCAGAATAGCCAAAGTAATTTTGAGAATAGAAAAAGGAACTAGAGAAATCCACTTTCCTGACTTCAGACTATACTACAAAGCTACAATCTTCAAGAAAGTATGATACAACACCAAAACAGAAACATAGACCAATGGGACAAGATAGCCCAGAGATAAATCCACATACTTATGAGTATCTTATCTTTGACAAAGGAGGCAAGAATAATATACAATGGAGAAAAGACAGTCTTCAACGTGGGGTGCTGAGAAAACTGGGTAGCTATATTTAAAAGCACGAAACTAGAACACTTCCTAACACCACACACAAAAATAAACTCAAGGTGGATTAAGACCTAAATGTAAGTTCAGAAACTATAAACCTCTTAGCAGAAAACATAAGTAGTACACTCTTTGACATACATCACAAGATTCTCTTTGACCCTTCTCCTAGAGTAATGGAAATGAAAACAAAAATAAACCAATGGGACTTAATTAAACTTAATTGCACAGCAAAGGAAACAATGAACAAGATTACAAAGAACTCTCAGAATGGGAGAAAAGAAAATAATAGTAAATAAAACAACTGACAAAGGATTATTCTCCTAAGTATATAAGCAGCTCATGCAGCTCAATAACAGAAAAACAGCACATTCAAAAAGTAAGCAGAAGACTTAAACAAAAATTACTACAAAGATGACAAACAGATGGATAATAAACATGAAAAGATGCTTGGCATCATTCATTATTTGTGGTTCAGTCGCTCAATATTGTCTGACTCTGTGCTTTACTGTCCTTCGCCATCTCCCAGGGCTTGCTCAAACTCATGTCCATTGAGTTGCTGATGCCACCCAGCCATCTCATCCTCTGTAGTCCACTTTTCCTCCTGCCTTCAATCTTTCCCAGCATCAGAGTCTTTTCCAATGAGTCAGTTTTTCTAATCAAGTGGCCAAGAATTGGAGTTTCAGCTTCAACATCAGTCTTTCCAGTGAATATTCAGGACTGATTTCCTTTAGGATTGACTGGTTGGATCTCCTTGGAGTCCAAGAGACTCTTAAGAGTCTTTTCCAACACCACAGTTGAAAAGCACCAATTCTTCAGTGCTCAGCTTTCTTTATGGTCCAACTCTCACATCCATACATGACTACTGGAACAACCATAGCTTCGACTAGATGAAACTTTGTCAGCATAGTAATGTCTCTGCTTTTTAAAATGCCATCTAGTTTTGTCATAGCTTTTCTTCCAAGGAGCAAGTGTCTTTTAATTACATGGCTGCAGTTACTATCTGCAGTGATTTGGGGAAGCAAACCAAAGCTTAGTTTGCTACCAACTGGATCTATTAATTAACCTGCTTTTTAAATTTGCCTTTAAAGCAGATTTTAAGTAAAAATATTTTTTAAAGTAGTGCCTCTGCCCTGAAATGCTAAAGTGGGAGCCCCAAATAGACATTATTGAATAGATTAGCACCAAAGTGCCAGTGACATTTTATAATCAGAGCTTGCCAGTGTTTTTGAAATTCAAAGTGGGAGAAGAGGGAAGGATTAGAAAACTCTAATTTAGCAACATGCCTTTACCCATCTCTAATAAGCTGCTTCCTTTCTTGCCTGGGAGTTTCCTAGGAAATAAGCTGCCTGTGGCATAGTCAGGGCAACTTCAGTGGCTTTATTTTTTTGTCTCCTGCTTCAGTGAACAGGCAGTACACAAACCTGTGAAGCTAGTCAATAATTTAATTTTGCTATATAGACTGGGAAGTTTACCCTGTGAAACTAAACTAAATCATTTAAAATGATCATATCATTAATCAGCTACAGACACTGCAGAACAACCAAGTGTATGGCCATGGAAAATCAAGCTTAGAGAAAATTCAGGGCTAAAGCAGGAAGAGTGCCTCTTGTTTCAATTTTTACAGGTGAGTTACCAGGGAAGTGATTTAATAGTGTCTTCTTGCTCAGCTGTTGGAAGATATATTTTTATTGTTCTTTCTCTGAACCAAAGAGCTTTCCTGGTGACTCAGACAGTAAAGAATCCACCCGCAATGCAAGAGACCTGGGTCCCATTCCTGGGCTGGGACGATCCCCTGGAGAAGGGAATGGCTAACCACTCCAGTATTCTTGCTTGGGGAATTCCTTGGCCGGTGGAGTCTGGCAGGCTATAGTCCATGGGGTTGCAAAGATAAATTTTTACTATTCTTTCTCTCAACAAAAGTTACCACTGTGTTTAACAATGCAGCATCACATACTATATATAATAATACCTTTTGTGAATGGATAAGAAAATGATGCTGCCCAAAGTGGAGAGAGCCATCCAGAAGGACTTTGTATTTTGGGTCACTACTTAATCATTTTCTAAAATTAACCAAGATGATTAAACCTAGATATGATTAATCATTCATTTCATACAGAGACATAAAGTATGGTTTCCATATGAGTGGATATTAAAAGATATATTTTCACCAAATCACTTTGGGGAATTTACTCAGAGGGAATGGGCTGGAGTCCCATCTCTGCCTTTTACTGGTAGCAGGAAATTGGCTCTGTCTCTTAATCCTTGTTGGGTTTAGACTTCCCATATGCAGACAGGGACAATAATACCAGGCCTGCCTAGTCAAAACTTTCTGTGAGCAGCTCCTAAGAAAATAAATTTTAAAATTTTCTGGAAAGCACTGGATACCACTGAATATGAGACAGTAGTACTAATAATTTTATACTTTTGCCTTAAAACTTGACAGCTAAAAGTGTGTTAATTCTGTGTCAGATAAACTATTTTCCTTTGCAGTGTAAGCTGGTTGATCTGTTAGCTACTTCAGCTGAAACTGAACATAGATGTTTGTTAGAAATTGATTCTCTAATCCAAATGTCTTCCGTCATTCATCAGTTGATTTAATAAGCTTCATAGAGTTGGGAAATATTTAATAATAAAATTATGGTATTGGTAGGGGTTGATTTCTCTGGTTACATCATATTTAGGTTTGAAAAATCTTGATTATTTGCATATGATTTTTTAATAGACAATTTTCTGGCTCAGAGGAAATAGCAAACTTATTGTCTGTCTTCTATGCAAATTCTGGTCCTCTTTTGGTTTGACTCGCAGTTTGAACTTGTGAAGCTGTAGTTTACATTATATGAGGAGAAAGCAATCAGCCTTGTGTTATCTGCTCTGTCTAGTTCTAACAAATGTGTAGAGTTACATCAAGCTTCTCTGTAATTTAGGTTTCCTGTGACTAAACAAAACCATTACTGTTGCTAATTTTAAAACATTTCTCCTAATTAGCTTTTTATAGCTCCCTCCTACATTTGTTACTAAGAAAAAATTTAGGCAAATATCATAACAGTGGCTTCCCAGGTGGCACTAGTTGTAAAGAACTTGCCTGTCAATACAGGAGATGTAACAGAGGCTGGTTCAATCCCTGGATCAGGAAGATCCTCTGAAGGAGGAAATAACAATTCACTCCAGTATTCCTGCCTGGAGAATCCCATGAACAGAGGAGCCTGAGGGGCTATAGTCTATAGGATGGCAAAGAATTGGACATAACTGAAATGACTTAACACACATCACAACATCTTAAGTCATGAGTTACGTAACTCATTTGAAATCCTTGAATTTCAAGGGAAACTTCAGAGTAAATCCATGTGTTCAATCCTCCCTGAATCTTACCAGGCTAAAAGAAGTGAAAACCACTTACTCAGCTTTTGAGCTTTGCATTTCATTTCCAAAGTCTGTACACAGTTGGTATGAGGCTCGCTGTAGCCAATCATAAAGGAAAGAAGAGACTTCTATTTAGCCCCTTTACTGACTAAATGAGAATATGGAGCTCTGGAGAGATAAACTGACTTGTTTAAAGTTACACAGCTGGCCCTGAGTTCAGAGCTGCAGTCAGGATGCAGGTCTTCAGTACAGAGAAATGACTTTTCCACTACTCCACTACTTCATGGAGCCTATCTAAATTCTTTACTGTTTCATGTGCCTTTCTATAAAAAAGCTCAGAAATGCAAGAATTTTGCCTATTTCAATACTTTATTTCCTGACAAAGTCTATTTGACTATTATGGAAATGATCAATGGAGAGGCAACTGAATTTTACAGCTTCATGCTGTAAAATACAGGCTTTCTTTGAAGTACAAACACAAATGGGAAAAGATAATTAAAACTTTTAATTGTTATCAAATCAAATTATAGGAAAAGAAAATTTCCCACCTCAATGAACAACTATTCAGAGAAGCATAACTTGAAAATACATTTGTTGATATATGAAAAGCAAATTAATTCTGAACTGCTTCTCAGAACTGATTTCTTTAACCTCTGTAAGTGCATCTAATTGACTTTGAGCAGAATAAATACTCTGATGATTTATTTAAGAATAAGGAGAATTACCCATGTCCTCACTTAGTACTCAAATTCTTGCTTAGTACTAATGAGATTTTTGGTTAACAATCATGTTTTACTTTTCTAGTTATTATATTCACATTTATGAGAGCAAAATAGTATTAGAATATGATGAATAATTCCTGAGTTCTGAAATCTTTTACAGTCATCAGCTTTTTATTTATCATTTAGTTATGGATCAGGTCCACAGAAATTTGGGCATAAGAATTTTCCTAAAATACTGAAGGATTATTTGTAAGATTATTTTTTCTTCTACCTCTCTAGAAAGCATATATTAGTAATGTGGGGATGTTTTTCTAGTTTAAAGATTAAGAGGTTACTTGTGGATCACTATAAACTATGGGAAATTCTGAAAGAGATGGGAATACCAGACCACCTGACCTGCCTCTTGAGAAATCTGTATGCAGGTCAGGAAGCATCAGTTAGAACTGGACATGGAACAACAGACTAGTTCCAAATAGGAAAAGGAGTACATCAAGGCTATATATTGTCACTTTGCTTATTTAACTTATTGGCAGAGTACATCATGAGAAAAGCTGGACTACAAGAAACACAAGCTGGAATCAAGATTGCCGGGAGAAATATCAATAACCTCAGATTTGCAGATAACGCCACCCTTATAGCAGAAAGTGAAGAGGAACTAAAAAGCCTCTTGATGAAAGTGAAAGAGGAGAGTGAAAAAGTTGGCTTAAAGCTCAACATTCAGAAAACGAAGATCATGGCATCCGGTCCCATCACTTCATGGCAAATAGATGGGGAAACAGTGGAAACAGTATCAGACTTTTATTTTGGGGGGCTCCATAATCACTGCAGATGGTAACTGCAGCCATGAAATTAAAAGACGCTTACTCCTTGGAAAAAAAGTTATGATCAACCTAGAGAGCATATTCAAAAGCAGAGACATTACTTTGCTGACTAAGGTCCGTCTATTCAAGGCTGTGGTTTTTCCAGTGGTCATGTATGGATGTGAGAGTTGAACTGTGAAGAAGGTGTCTTGGCCTGTAAGAGTGCTATGAGTGCTGACTCAAGCATATCAAAAGGACAATGTTCAGAGTTTGAGTAAGAAGTGAGATTATTTAAACTATGTCATGTTCAACTATACATAATTAGTAACAATTATCAAATGTCTAAAATCTTTCTTCAAAACAAAACTGAAATAGTTATTTAGAAATAAAATGTCAAAAAAAGTTCTGTAACAATGTCCAAGCTTTCTCTGCTCACCACATGACAGGCCAATGAATCCAAGAGACGAAGTGCTGAGGCAAGGAAGAAACTTTTTCAGGGAGCCAGCAGACCAAGAAGAAGGCAGGCTGCTGCTGCTGCTGCTAAGCTGCTTCGTCATGTCTGACTCTGTGTCCCTCCATAGATGGCAGTCCACCAGGCTCCCCCGTCCCTGGGATTCAGACTAGCACTTCAAAATAAGCATGTTATTGGGGTATGTATGCCAGGTTCTTTTATAGATCAGAGAGAAAGAAGCAAAGAACTAAAGTCAAAAGACAGACTAGAGAAGGAGATGCAGTGGGGAAGTAAAGTGAAAGCATCTTCAGTCTCATAAAACGTCTCCAAGGGAATGTCCAGTTTTCAGGAGGGGTGTGTTCATCTCTTCTATTCATGGAGAGCAGGGACGAACTATCTCTGAGCTGAGCAAAGGCACTTTAGTTCACAGTCAAGCAGAGGGCAGAGTTCTCCAGGCAAGCTATTGAGTATGATTATAATAGTAAAATGGAGAAGGAAATGGCAATCCACTCCAGTACTCTTGCCTAGAGAATCCTGTGGACAGGGGAGCCTAGTGGGCTGCCGTCCATGGGGTCGCACAGAGTTAGACACGACTGAAGAGACTTAGCAGCAGCATAACAGTAAAAACAAGTCAAAGAAACAGTTTCAAACCTGGAGTCAGAATTGGCTTCCACCCTACAACAATTTCCCAAAGTCCATTCCACAATCTTGTGGGAAAAGGGAGTGACAACCTTTCTGCTTAGTCAGATGGATCTTTCTGGGAGTGTCCACTATCTTTGCTAGCGTTTTAAGCACTGAGATTTGTCTTCTTTTTGATCCTCTTTTGGAAAATGTCTATTTTACACCTGTAGATTTAGAAACACTGAACTTCAAATGCATGAGACAATATCTCAAGTTAAGAAATTCAGAGCTTTTCTACAAATGGGAAGGTGCAAGAGTCAGGGTTCACTAAAATTATTTCCTTGGTATGTACCTCAGCCATCTGAGGCCTGTAATCCTGCACTCTGAGTTTCCTCAGGGTTCACCGTAGGGAGTGACTGGAGCGGCTGCAGTCCAATGACTGCCAGGTGGCAGATATTCCCCTTCCTCAGGCTTCACTGGCTCATGCTGAAGGGCTGCAACTGCTGATTCCATTGCTGAATTCTTCCCCTTTAGGTCCTGAATACCATTATCTGGGAGACATTTCATGATCAACTTTTGTCAGCAGTGCTGGGAGGCTCCTCCCAGTTCAGTTAAACATTCGTGATATGGCATTCCAAGGGTTAAGTTTTGGACCAGGTCCCATCAATAATTAAAATTCTCTGGATTCTAACTACAACCCTGGAGACATTTTCCCTTGTTGCTTCTTTCATACTTAGAATTGTTAGGTAGTTAGAATAGGAAAAAGGAGTCCAGAATGGTGGAGGCTAAAAACAAGGAATGGAAAAGCCTATGCAAATAGAACAAAGGAAGACCAGAGGATGGGAGTGAGGACCTCAGGGAGAACAAACAGCACTCTTGGCTAGCTCAATTGACATAGGGCAACCCCAGGGGGAGGAAAAAAGACATATAGAAAGAGGAGCCAAAGGCTGAGGGTCTCTCTCTGCATGCCCTCGCACCTCAAGGATGTATTTTCTTTTATTTTCTAAATAAATCTGAGCTGTAACACTGATCTGTCCGAGAGCTGTGACATGGTCTGTCTGAGGGCTATAATGCTGGTCCATTGCTTCAAATTTTTGTTGTGATGGGACAAAACCAAGGAAATTACATACTCCTCTGACAGAATCATACTACTGCAATTTTTTATGTTACAAATGTGATTTTCTCAAAGCATTTAGACAGATGTTTTGGTGGAGTCCTAATTACACATTAGTTATTTCAAGAGACTAAAATTTTATTTATAAATTAAACAGGATATAAGTAATGCAGACAATGACAGACAGAGTGCAGTAGGGAGACACAAAGCACAATTTGAAAACAAAGAACAAATTTAAACAATGGTCACTATAACAAGTGTAATCCAGTTGAGGCTTACTTTAGTCTTAGTCAGTCTTGACTGATCATGTACAAAATCCTTTTTGTGGTCCATTTTTCACAAATCTTTCAGCACAACTTATTTCAGCATAATTTTAACTATCAAGTTGTAGAATATCTGGAGAAGTTTCTTTACATTGAATTGGGACACCACCTACTTGTGGGTGCATCATTTAGCCTGCTGATGTGTTACAAAGGGCATATACTGATGCTTAAGGTTCAGTTGAAGTCGATCACTCCACTATCATGGCTCACATAGCCATCATTTTCATGTGGAACTGCTGTAACTGCTTTCTTAGCCTTCCTGTAAATCTCCTTGATAGTGAAGCCCTTTCTTGATATCATGACAGTACAAAATAACCTACAAATAACAAAAAACTTAAATTCATGGTTAAACATCTGATAAATTGATAAAGACACTTAGACAATACTTATTCTTTAATCAAAGTAATAAGAGATCGCAAAAGCAAATATAAATCACTTTAAAAAAGAAAACTTTTCTCTGAACAGAGAGAAAAAAA
>SJYC01094790.1:0-14968 GCA_006408675.1 Madoqua kirkii
AGAAGTGATGCTTTGGAACTGTGGTGTTGGAGAAGACTCTTGAGAGTCCCTTGAACTGCAAGGAGATCCAACCAGTCCATTCTAAAGGACATCAGTTCTGGGTGTTCTTTGGAAGGAATGATGCTAAAGCTGAAACTCCAGTACTTTGGCCACTTCATGTGAAGAGTTGACTCACTGGAAAAGACCCTGATGCTGGGAGGGTTGGGAGCAGGAGGAGAAGGGAATGACAGAGAATGAGATGGCTGGATGGCATCATGGACTTGATGGACGTGAGTCTGAGTGAAGTCCGAGAGATGGTGATGATCAGGAAGGCCTGGCGTGCTGAAATTCATGGGGTCTCGAAGAGTCGGACACGACTGAGCGACTGAACTGAACTGAACTGATATTACTGAAATTTGCTGACAGTGTAGAACTTAAATATTCACATACATATGCAGAGATAAATGTGTTGGATATTTTAACTAGATGGTGGAAATCTTTTCACAATGTATATGTATATGAAATTACTGTGATATGCACTTAGATATTTTATTTACAACATTTTCGTCAACTATACATCAATGATACTGGGGAAACTTTATGTATTCAGTGTAAAAAATAGTATTTTAAACAGCCTTTACAAGTATTCCACTAAGATATCTGTGAAAGCAAGAAAATAGATGTAAACTCAGTACTACATCAGACTAATGGGGAGTTTGATGTCAGAAGGTGGGGGAAAAAATCACCCAGATGCACATACATCTTAAACAAACTTGCTCATAGTTCACTCCTCTTGGCACACTCAGTCTTCCTCATGATAAAGGCGACACTAGAATCAAGATCAAGAGGTTTGATTAACTTGTCCTCTACTTACTTCCTGATTTAGAGACTCAGAGTCTTGACTAGCTCAGAAAATTGTTTCCTTTTCCCTATATGACCAGAGGGAAGACTAGTCACCTATGACCTGCCATGATTCTTTAGCATTTTTCTACAGCTCTTAATGCAGTGACTCTTTGGTCATTTTACTTTATTTGTTTTTCTCCCTCTATGCAACATACTGCTTGGAGACAAGGATTATTTCTTAATTATCTCTGCATTTCTACTGCCCTAGCATATTCTTTATGACAGAGAAGCTCATAATAGATGTTTGCTGAGTTGAAATAATGCAGTTAAAATTGAATTAGTGTTTTTTATTGTATGAAGTATTGTTATATATTTGCACAGGAAAAAAAGATAAAAATGTTTACTGTGATTCATAAATAGATGCTTTCAATATAAATTATTTTTCTTAAAGTATAAGTTTCCAAAAAATGAACACATTCACTCAGATTTATGAATAAAACAAAGCAGCATGCATCTGTACCTGGCTGTGTCACAGATTGTATAATGTAATTTTCAAATTAATGAAATTATATTTCCATTTCTCTAACAAGAGTTTCTTTCTATAGTGTTGGTTTCTGTGAATGATAAGACTTTTAGCAATTTCTTAAGTCACACTTCTAGAAGTCTTAGTTTCATCTGCTTATAATGCTTTCTCATTGCTGAATTATATTTTGTCTTTAAATCACATAATTAATATCTCACTACAGAATTTTCTTTTCATATTTAGGATATAGCAATGCCTGGCAGCCTACATCAAATTGACTTAGCAGGCACGCACACAAAGTGTCCTAATAACCAGTTCTTCTGCCTTTTGTTTCACTCCCTTGACCTTTAATTTAATCTCCATGCTACAATAAAATACATATATGGCCAGATCAATGCTTTCTTAAGGTCCATTGATGGCTCTCATCACTTAGACTCCTTCTGACATAATTCTCATGTCTATAACTCATGTTTATCTCATGACTTCTTATGATATAATTCTTGCCTATCTCCCTTAAAATATTATCTCTCATTACTACCCTTTCCCATCAAAATAATACTCAAAGAACTCTATACTTCTCAAAATTTTGAAACATTGTCTTCCAGTCAAGTCAGCTAATTATTTCAACTGATTTGTCTTCTTCTGCTTCACCATCCCTTACATGTATTTTCTCTAAGAGAATCAACAAGCTGGCTATTCATTTTTGTGTGGTATCAGTATAGAATTTCCAAATTTGCTGGCATATTGACTGCAGCACTTTCACAGCATCATCTTTCAGGATTTGAAATAGCTCCACTGGAATTCCATCACCTCCACTAGCTTTGTTCGTGGTGATGCTTTCTAAGGCCTGTCTCTTATACACATCTAGATGTGTATAAGAGACAGTAATTGCAGCCATGAAATTAAAAGACGCTTACTCCTTGGAAGAAAAAGCATGACCAACCTAGATAGCCTATTAAAAAGCAGAGACATTACTTTGCCGACTAAGGTCTATCTAGTCAAGGCTATGGTTTTATCAGTAGTCATGTATGGATGTGAGAGCTGGACTGTGAAGAAAGCTGAGTGCTGAAGAATTGATGCTTTTGAACTGTGGTGTTGGAGAAGACTCTTGAGAGTCCCTTGGACTGCAAGCAGATCCAACCAGTTCATTCTAAAGGACATTAAGTCCTGGGATTTCTTTGGAAGGAATGATGCTAAAGCTGAAACTTCAATATTTTGGCCACATCATGGGAAGAGTTGACTCATTGGAAAAGACTCTGATGCTGAGAAGGATTGGGGGCAAAAGGAGAAGGGGACGACAGAGGATGAGATGGCTGGATGGCATCACTGACTCGATGAACGTGAGTTTGGGTAAACTTTGGGTAAACCAAACATGAGTTTGGTGATGGACAGGAAGGCCTGGCGTGCTGCGATTCATGGGTTCGCAAAGAGTCAGACACGACTGAGCAACAGAACTGAACTGAACAATAATTATAGGATTAAAGAATATTGAGTATTTAGTGTTGTGATCTAGTAAAATCTGTTCTGGATAAGGAAGATAGAAATATTCCTGTGTATTCCTCCTTTTTAAATTTTTTAATTTGTATTTTCAGTGTGTGACATGCTCGTTCAACTATGTCCTATGCTTGTGGATTGTAAGGGATGCCTGTAATATGTTTAATAGAAAAAGACTGTAAAAATTGTTTTCATTGCCTAGAAGTATAAGCAGGGTCATTGTCTTAAGTGGGTTATAATGTGTCATGTAGCCTCACCTCAAAGAGATGTGGTCCATATAAAAGAATTTGTGTCAATACAGACATGTAGAAAAGAAGATGGAGAAAGTTCAGGGTGATGAATTACATCCATTTGCCATAATTCTTTGGGTTGTAATGCTCGAGGATTAACACTCTGTGCAATGTGTCAAAAATGTAGGGGTCTACAAGTAGAGAATTATTAATGATATCTTTACATGACAGTGTAGAGTTTTCCAAATTTGATGTAAGGAGCCAGCATTATTGTGCAACAGAGCATGTTGTTCTTCTGGAGTAGCAAAAGAAACAAGTTTATCAGCTTGTTCATTACCATGAGTCATAGGGCCAGGAAGGCAGAAATGTGCTCAAATATGGGTAATATAAATGGGGGAAGTGCAGTCCCTAATAAGAGACTGTAGTTCAAGAAAAAGTTGTTGAATAATAGGTTGATTGGAATTTATAATAAAGGTTTCTATATTTCTTAATATAAAAAGTCAGAGACTATATTAATAGGGTAAGGATATAGGTGAATAACTTGAATAAGAGCATATAATTCGTTTTGTTGAACAGAATGAAATTTAGTATAAAAGATTTTATGTTCTTTGATAGATCAGAATGAGGCTTTGGCGTATTTAGTGTCATCTATATAAAGAACATCAGCTTGAGGTATAGGTTGTGATATGACAATGTGAGAGATAATAAATTCAGTATTTTTGAAGAAATTCCAGAGTTTGTTAGAAGGATAATGACATGAAATTTCACAATTCATTTTGTATTAAACAGAGTTCTTCTCATGCCTCTTGTGAAAGTGAACAAGGGCTATTTAAGTAGGAATCTCCTTTCAAAGTATTAAATAGATTAGTCAGTTGATAATTTGCAATGCCTAAAGAGGGTCTAGTCCAGTTTATATAGCCTAAAATTTTTTGAAAATCATTCAAGGTTGATAATTTATCAACACAAATCTGTGTTAGTTTGGGAGTAATACATTGTCTATTAACAACAGATCCTAAATAATGATAAGGTGTAGAGGTTTGAATCTTTTCAGGGGCAATAATTAATCCAGAGTCCTTTAAGTACTGTTGAGCTATGTCAAACATTTGTTGAGTTTCTATAACAGATGGAGCTGAAAACAATATATCATCCATATAACGAATAACAAGAAAGTTAGGAAATTGTTTTCTCACAGGTTCAAAGGCTTTGGCTACATAATATTGACATATGGTGGGAGAATTCATCATTCCTTGAGGCAATACAGTCCATTGATATTATTTATGAGGCCCAATATGATTAGGATAAGGAAGAGAAAAAAGAAAATCTCTCTTGGTCTAGAGGGTGTAAAGGTATAGTAAAAAAAAAAAGCAATCTTGTAAATCTATAATAATAATATGCCAGTTTTGAGTAATAGTGGTAGATGATGGAATTTCTGGCTGCAATGCACCCATAGGTTTCATAGATGCACTATCTTTTCTAAGGTCTGTTAAGAGACACCAGTTGGAAGATTTCCTTTTTATTACAAAAATGGGAGAATTCCAAAGGGAATATGATTTCTCAATGTTTTAATATCAATTGTGCATTGATAAATTTTTTTAGTAGCCTCTAATTTCTCTTTTGTAAGGGGCCACTGCTCTGTCCAAATAGGCTCATCATTTTTTCAAGTTATTTTAATAATTGTATTGTTTGTTAAGTGAGCAGTGGCCCCTAGGAAAAATTTGGAATATATATTTGTGTTTGTCATTGCATAAATAAATCTCTTTTTACTAAATTAAGGGGTGTATCTATCACATAAGGTTGTAATGCTGCAGACTGGCCTTCTGGTCCCTCACATGGACATATTTGGACACTTTGATAAACCTCTTGTACTTTGGTTTGAGAAACTCCTGTAATTTGGTAAGAAATTTTCTTTATAGGCCAAGATTTGGGCCATAAATGGTTGGAAATAATAGTAATATTGGATCCAGTATCAAGAAGACCAGAAAATCTCTTGCCATTAATTTCAATATTTATATTTGGTTGTGTATATTCAGATACTATTGATTTCCATCAGGATTATTTTTGATCTATACTGCCAAATCCACCTGTGCACATGTCACTAGAGGAGTTAATAGAAATGTAATGTAAAAGAAGTAGTTGGGCAATTTTGTCCCCCTTTTTGAATTGTCATAGTATCTGAGATGACATCATAATTTGAATTTTTCCCTTATACTCTGAATCATTTATTTTAGGGTGAATAATAATTCCTTTATAAGTCAAACTAGATCGGCTAAGTAAAAGGCTGAAGGTTTGTGGGGATAGGGATCCAAAAAGTCCGGTAGGTATTCTAGATGAGATTGCTTGAGGAAAAAGAAGAAAATCATTTAGGGGTGGTATATTGATGACAGCATTTCCAGATGTTGAGGGTTTGAGGGAAAAGATGCAGTTTGTCCCTGGTTTTTGTTGATGGGGACCCTGGGAATCCCCAGCTTGGAGTTTCTGGCAATAGGCTTCCCTTCAACATCATATTTAGATCGACATTCTCTGGCTTAGTGTATCTCTTTATGGCAACGAGGGCAGATTCCTGGAGGGTTTTTTTTTAACAGTTTCAATTTTTTGGTGTGTGCATTTTAGGACAATCTCTTTTTAAATAGGTCTTGTCCCTACATGTAAAACATCCTTCATTTCCCTTTTTAAAAGAAGCAGCCGTTGTTTCAGCTAACATTTGCAGTTTCTGAGTTTCTGATCCGAAATTTTGATAAGACTTTAAATAATAACAGTCCCAGTCTCACGAATTGGAGCAATAGTTCTTTGACATTCCTGATTTGTATTTTCATAAGCAAGCAGTTTTCCTAGTGGCATTTTGGCCTCTTCTCTGATAACACTACAGGAAACAGCAATGTTCAATATAGCTAAAATACCAGTATAGGCTTCATTAGGCCCTTGGAATATCTTTGTATAGCTACCTTTAGGCTCCCCTTGAGAAGTAATTTGATCCCAAGCTTTAAGGGCAACTTCTTTCAATTGCTCAATGAGCCCCCAAGATGAGAGCTTGCAGTGAATGATTCTGCCAGATTAGTGGTCTCTGCAGGAGAGTTAACTCCAGGAGCAAAGATAGGTCTCAGTCACTCAGAGCTTTGGGTGCAAAATTTTATTTAAAGTGACAGAACACAGAAAGCTTCTGACACAGACATCAGAAGGGGGTAGAAAGAGTACCTGCCACACTAGTTTAAATGGGACCTTATATACTTGTCAACTGCTACTGGGAATAGAAAAAAAAGAATACCCTAACATTGTAAGAGTTCCATTAGGCCCTTTCCCAAGACATACATCTTGAGATAACTTTGGCACAAGATTAGCCAGGGAGAACAAGTGCCAGACAATGTCTCTGGGCCAGATACATTGTTACTGTGTAATCAGAGGTACAAGTCTTGACATACAGGTTCCCAGACAAGACTTGTTACAATTATAATCATTAACATAGAGCCTAAGGAAAGCATTTTCATGAGTAAGACATTGTGTTGTATAATCAATCATTAGTTCTGGATCTAAAGAAAGGTTAGTTCTCCAGCAAAATACATTGTTGCACAAGGCTTAAGAAAAGCATGGATGAGAATGTTTGTTTCCTCCTTACAGGGCCTTGGACTGCCTGCCTAAGCTCTAACTCTTTCATTTCCTCTTGCTTTTAGGAGAATATGGTTGCCAGGGAAAGGCAAGGAGAAATAGTTCTGTAACTTCTCCCGGCTGGGACGAGGCACAGATCCTAAGCTGCTGAGGCAACATATTCTCCCTATCTTCATATTGAGGGTCTCTGATCCAGGAGCCCTGAGTAATAGCTAGAGGAGCTAGTGGAGACTGCAGGAGCACGAACAATCACTTGTAACTTAAATGTCCAAGCCACTTAGATACAAGTTCATTATATAGTTACAGATATAAAAAGCAAACAGCAAGAATAAGATGACTACAATTATTATAGTCAAGATAGTTTCCCACCAAGGAAGGCCTTGCATTTGAGTTTCTATAGCATCAAGTTGTCCTGTATTGGTTAAAATTTCAAAAGTAATTTAGTTTTGGGGAGCGCCAGCTCAAGCGTTAGAATTGGCACCATCTCAGGTCACATCCTGAAACCGCATTATCCATTGAAGATATTTTCCTGGTTTAAGAAGAGCCTTTATCAAAAGTCTATGACCAATCTAGACAGCATATTAAAAAGCAGAGACCTTACTTTGCCAACAAAGATCCATCTAGTCAAAGCTATGGTTTTTCCAGTGGTCATGTATGGATGTGAGAGTTGGACTATAAAGAAAGCTGAGTGCCAAAGAACTGATGCTTTTGAACTGTGGTGTTGGAGAAGACTCTTGAGAGTCCCTTGGACTGCAAGCAGATCCAATCAGTCCATCCTAAAGGAGATCAGTCCTGGGTGTTCATTGGCAGGACTGATGTTGAAGCTGAAACTCCAATACTTTGGCCACCTGATACATACAGCTGACTCATTTGAGATGACCCTGATGTTGGGAAAGATTGAGGGTGGGAGGAGAAGGGGATGACAGAGGGTGAGATGGTTAGATGGCATTACCAACTAGATGGACATGACACTGGGTAGACTCCTAGAGTTGGTGATGGCCTGGAGGCCTGGTATGCTGTGGTTCATGGGGTCTCAAAGAATCAGACACAACTGAGAGACTGAATTGAACTGAACTGACTATCAAAAGTCGCCAATCATAAGGAACAAAATTTCCAATAGAAGATGCCATAGCATTTAGAAGTTCCTTAGTAAAAGGCAAATTAGGGCCATACATAGTTACAGCTTTTTACATTTGTTGCATGTGAGAAAAATCAATGGCTTCATATTGAGGTATTATTTGCCCTTGGGAGTTAGTATTTCTCAAAACAGGAAAAGCAGAGAAATCATCAGCCTCAGAGATTCGAGACTGCAAAGCCAGTAACTCAGAAAGCCTTCGTCGTGAAGGAGAATGAGTGGATAGTATTTTCTCATAAATTCGAGTGCATGCCAAAGGCTTTTCATTGTCATCAAGAAAATTGTCAGCCTTAGTGTCAAAAAGAGCCTCAGAAGACTAGTCATCAGGATCATCTTGTTCTTTTTCATCATCTTTGAGGGGACTTTCAGTTTTGTGCCCATTACAAGAGGAGGGGGAGGAGCACTTGGGGCAGGGCTGGTGGGAAATTTATGAAATATTTTATGTTGTTCTAATTGAGCCTTTTGTAAAGTTTCATCATCTAATTTATATTCATGTAACAAGTGTTGCACCTGTTGTCGAATATCAAGGGGGCTAGAATTACCTTGAAATGGCAGAATTGCAGCTTTAATAAGAGCCCATTAGGGCCAGAAATCTATTGGAATATTTTTTTCCCCGTCTCGAGGCTCTTTCAACATTCTCTTTAACCTGGTTCCAAATTTCTAAATCGAAACTGCCTTCATCAGGGAACCAGGGATTATGTTTAACCACTGTTTGGAGCAGTTTCCATCAACCTCTATTCGCTGATGGAAACTGAAAGTCTCTGAACTTTAAATAAATGATGAAGTAAGGTAGAAAAGTGGTGGAGCTTTCCAGCCATTTGTCCCATATCCCCACACTTAATCTGACCTCTGTAGGTCCACAGTCACTCCATCTACATGCCAAGGGTGTTCTTCAGGTCCCTGTTCAGGCGCCACTTGTTATGGTCTTTACAGACCAAGACCTGGGGACTGGAGTCGACGGAAAGAAGGTGAAGGAAAGAAGGACACGGGGAACCCAAGTCTCGAGTAAAACAAGTGTACTTTATTTGCAGAAACGCATGCTTATATATCTTCAATAAAATGATTACTCAGCCATTAAGAATGAAATTCCATCAGTTGCAACAAAATGGATAGTCCTTTAAGTAAAAGGTCACTGAAGGGAGTCACTGAAGGGAATCCAAGCAGGTGCTCTTTCCCATGATCTCAGTCCTGAGAACTGCATGCAGCTCTGCTCGTTCCTGTATTCCAGGAACTGATAAGGAACAGAGAGTTCTTGAGAAATGGTACACAAAGGAAGAAAATGCAACATATTGGGTCCCATAAAGTTGAAAGTCCCCTGACAGTTCATTAAGACCTTTTTTGTATAGTTCTATGTATCCTTGCTACCTCTTCTTAATCTCTTCTGATTTTGTTACTTCCTTGCCAATTCTGTCCTTTACTGTGCTTATCCTTGCATGCAATATTTTCTTGGTTTCTTCAGCTTTCTTGAAGAGATCTTTAGCTTTCCCATTCTATTTTTCCCTCTATTTCTTTGCATTATTCACATAAGAAGTCTTTCTTATCTCTCCTTGCTATTCATGGAACACTGCTTTCAGTTTTGTATATCTTTCCCTTTTTTCTTTGCTTTTCACATCTCTTCTTTTCTAATCTATTTGTAAGACTTCTTTATGCAACCGCATTGCCTTCTTTCATTTCTTTTTCTTTGGGATGGTTTTTGTCACTGCTTTCTGTATAGTGTTACAAATTTCTGTCTGTAGTTCTTCAGGCACTCTGTCTGTCAGATCTAACCCCTTGAATCTAATTGTCACCTCCACTGTAGAGTCATAAAGAATTTGATTTAGGTGATACCTGAATGATCTAGTGGTTTTCCCTACTTTTTCCCAATATAAGCCTGAATTTTGCAATAAGGAGCTTATGATCACAGCCAGTCAGTCTAGGTATTGTTTTTGCTGACTCTGTAGAGCTTCTCCATTTTCAGCTGCAAAGGACATAATCAATCTGATTTCATCATTGACCATCTGCAGATGTTCATGTGCAGAGTCATACTTGTGTTGGAGGATGTTGTTTGCCATGACCAGAGAGTGTTCATTATTGTTATCATATACATATTATCAACTGACCTCTACCTTACAAAGAGAAGAGTCTAAAAAAGATGAAATATTTACATGAGCAAATTGAAGTCAGAGGGTAAAATTGGAAGTGCCATAGAAAATTATGGGTTAGTGTAAGAATATAAAAGAAGAAGAAATTACTATCTAAGTTGTCAGTGGGGTTGAGGTTTTAAGAGTAGGAATAGAATGGGGGGGTGTGATATTGGTCAAATAGCACAAACTTTTAGTTTTTAAATGAATGAGTTATGAAGAGCTAATATATAGCATGATGGTGCTGCTGGTGGTTTAGTCACAAGAAAAGTTAACTATCTGAGGTTATTCAGATCAGCTGAATCACTCAGTCATGTCCAGTTCTTTGTGATCCTATGGACTTAGAATGCCAGGCTTTCACCAACTCCTGAAGCTTGCTCAGACTCATGCCAATCAAGTCTGTGATGCCATCCAACCATCTCCTCCTTTGCCATCCCCTTCTCCTCCTGTCTTCAATCTTTCCCAGCATCAAGGTCTTTTCCAATGAATCAATTGTTTGCATCAGGTGACCAAAATATTGGAGCTTCAACTTCAGTGTCAGAACTTCTAATGAATATTCAGTACTGATTTCTTTTAGGATTGACTGATTTTATCTTCTGGCAGTCCAAGGAACTCTCGAGAGTTTTCTTCCACACCACAGTTCAAAAGCATCAGTTCTTCAGCACTCACCTTTCTTTATGGTCCAACTCTCACATCCATACAAGACTACTGTAAAAAATATAGCTTTGACTAGATGGACGTTTGTGAGTAAAGTCATGTCTCTGCTTTTTAATATGCTGTCTACCTTGGCCATAAGTTTTATTCCAAAGAGCAAGCATCTTTTAATTTGATGGCTGCAGTCACCATCTGCAGCCATTTTGGAGCCCCCAAAATAGTCTGTCACTCTTTCCATTGTTTCCTCATCTATGTGCCATAGAGTGATGGGACCACATGCCATAAACTTAGTTTTCTGAATGTTGAATTTGTGTGTGTGTGTGTGTGTGAATGTTGAATTTTAAGCCAGTTTTTTCACTCTCTTTTTTCATTTTCATCAAGAGGCTCTTTAATTCCTCTTCACTTTCTGCCATTAGGGTGGTGTCATCTGCATATCTGAGGTTACTGATATTTCTCCTGGCAATCTTGATTCCAGCTTCTGCTTCATTCAGCTTGGCATTTTACAGGATCTAGTCCTCATGTAATTTAAATAAGCAGGATGACAATATACTCCTTTTCCAATTTTGAACCAGTCTGTTGTTCCATGTCCAGTTCTAACTGTTGCTTCTTGACAAGCATAAAGGTTTCTTAGGGGGCAAATAAGGTCATCTGGTATTCTCATCTCTTTAAGAATTTTCCACAGTTTATTATGATCCACACAGTCAAATACTTTAATGTAGTTAATGAAGCATAAGTAGATATTTTTCCCAAATTCTCTTGATTTCTCTATGATTTCTTGATTTTTTCCTAAGTAGATTATGGATGTGTTAATTAATTTGATTAATCATTTTTCAAAATATGATTATCAAATTATCACATTGTACACTACTATTATACACAGTGAATCATCTTACAATTTATTTTTAATAAGTGAAATGATCTATTCAAATTAATTATTTCTTATACAATTTCAACACAGGAAAAGAATATTCAACATATAGCTATATATTTAAAATTAGTTTGTTATATTAATATGCATATCCCCCTTTGGGAGTAGGGACAGAATAATCTCTAAATGAGGGTCCACGATGGTGCATTAATTGTCATGTAGATATAGATACTTTCTCAGTTGCCAGAGGCTGAATAGACTATTATTGTGGATTGGATCTGGTAGGTGGGCCTTCATCAGAGTAGAGATTCAACCTTCAAATGTTAGGAGAACTAAGAGATAACGTGTACCCACAATGAGAGCAAGTAGCATCATACCATAAAAGCCCAGCTTTTATATTTCTAATATATGATTCATACACACATGGACAATGCTCTCTCCATCCAAATGACTGTATGTTTTACTTACATAGTGGGGGAAATTGGTTTATTCACTGTGTGCAATGACAATTATTTTGGAGTTATTCATTTACATTTATATGGCAGAGATTAATACTTATTTACACATGTACATTGTACAAAAGTTTTGGAAAGCATGTTTCTGTCTTTACACCCACAGAGTTAAATGGTACTCTGTAAGAGTGAATCTTTATTGATTTTTAGTCTATGGCTAACAGTTGGAGATACACATTGGGATTGCCAGCATTACTGATAGGGACAGAATGAAGGGACAAAATAGGTGATTAAATAGTTAATTCTATTAGGGGGTTGTAAGTAGAAAACTGGGAGAACCCTGTTAGTTAATGATTACTCAAGAAAGCAGGTTTGCTTAACCACAAAATCAAGCAGGCTTTCTTAGCAACAAAACCATGCAGCAGAAACACAATACATACCCCTATACAAAACAGTGGTGACAGGAGACCCATGTCCTGCCCAGTGAGCTCAGTAAAGTAATGATTTTCTAGAATATGCTCCCTATACAAAATATCCAATATTTTGTGGACTTCACTTTACCATGGAGGGACAAGAAAACTCCCCTGCTCAACCTGGAGGAGAAACTAATGATGAAAACGCATCTGTACTAGCAATTCACAAGAACCTTCCAGGGAATTCTCTAAGTGAAAAAGAAAGAACACAACTAGAAATATGAAAATTATGAAAGTAAAAAGTCTATAAGTAAAGGAAAATCTAGACAGCATATTGAAAAGCAGAGACATTACCTTGCCAACAAAAGTTCATATAGTCAATGCCATGATTCTTCCCTTAGTCACGTATGGATGTGAGAGTTGGACTATAAGGAAGGCTGAAAGGTGAAGAATTGATGCTTTTAAACTATGGTGTTGGAGAAGACTCTTGAGAGTTCCTTGGACTGCAAAGAGGTCAAACTAGTCAATCCTAAAGGAAATCAATCCTGAATTCACTGGAAAGACTGATGCTGAAACAAGCTCCAATACTTTGGGTACCTGATGCGAAGAGTTGATTCATTAGAAAAGACACTGATTCTGGGAAAGATTGAAGGCAAGAGGAAAAAGGGATGAGAGAGGATGAGATGGTTGGATGGCATCACTGACTCAATGCACATGAGTTTGAACAAGCTTCAGAGATGGTGAAGGGTAAGGAAGCTTGGTGTTCTGCAGTCCCCGTGGAGTCACAAAGGGTTGGACATGACTGATTGGCTGAACAATAACAGAGGCAAACATATAGTAAAGTTAGGAAATTATCCACACACAAATCTGATAGAAAAGTTTACAGAAATAAGTGGTAAAATCACCTATATCCAAAATAAGCAGTTAAAAGATACACAAAAAATTCTGATATAAGATATAGTGCAAAAACAGTAGTTGTGAAGGGAGGAGAATACAAAGGCAAGGTTTTTAAATACACTTAAAAATAAGATATATGTACATATTCCATGATAGCCACAAACCAAAAATCTATAACAGATACACAAACATGCAAAGGAATTCTAACATAACCTTACTGAGAGCCTTTAAACCAGAAGAAAGGAACAAAAATGACTGATAAACCACAAAACAATGAACAAAATGGCAATAGGAACACACATAGTAATAATTACTTTAAATGTAAATGGACAAAACTCCAATCAAAAAGCATAGAGTGGCAAAATTAATACAAAAACAAGACCCATATGTGTGCAGTCTACAAGAAAATCACCTTATATAGAGAGATATATACACAGATGGAAAGTGAAGAGATGAAAAAAAGGTATTCCATTTGAATGAAAAACAAAAATATCCAGGATATCAACATTTATATAGATAAAATAGTCTTTAAAGACTGTTACAAGAGAAATGAAGGATATTACCTAACAATCAAGTGATCAATCCAAGAAGAAAACATAACAGTTGTTAACAAATATGCACTCAACATAGAAGCACCCCAATATATATATGAACAGATATAAAGGGATAAGTCAACAGCAGCATAATAATAGTAGGGGACCTTAACACTCCATTTACATAAAACAATAGATCTTCCAAACATAAAATTAATAAGAAAGCACATAAATGACATTAGATTAGAAAGAATTTGCATATATATTCTTTTCTAAATGTTTATTTTATTACATATAACAAGTATACGTATACATATTTCTAATATATATATTAAGATATAGATTTATGCCACAAAAGGAGCCTTCATACATTTAAGAAGACAAAATCATATCAAGTATCTTTTCCAATCATAATGATATGAGACTATAAATTTTCTAGATTTACTACAAGGAAAAAGCTGCAATAAACACAAAACATGAAGGCTAGACTGAACTGAGGGAAACAAAGGGGAAAGACATTATTTCAGACCTTTTGTCTATTACATTTACATCCTCTTTAATAAAACATGTCAGGGTCAACTGGAAAGGAGAGTGCAAAGATCAAACATCTTGCCAAATCCTTTAAAAGTCTTGGATGCTGATATTGACTCAAGATCCCCAGATTAAAAAATGTCTTGGGGCAGAATAAATTTCCTGAAATCCTAGCAAGGACTCCTACAGATCAGGAGAGACAATGGGAGATTTTAAAAAGCTATTCTGGCTTTGATGAACAAGGAGAAAACATCAAATATTTATCACTGTTGAGGAACATCTTACCCAGATTTACTCCCAGAGACATTTTAAATTTTCAAGGAAAACTTTTAAACAACTACATAAAACAAATATTCCTTTTCAGAAGACACAGTCCACACCACTGACAGCATGTCACATTCCATCAAAACATCACATCATGACTATCTTCCTGAACAAGCTTTCTGCTGTAAGAATCTTTGAAGTGATTCCACTGAATTCTTAGCAACATCATCAAGTTTAACTCATGCTATGCTTTTCAAAACAAATGTGATTTTAAAAAGAGAAAAAGTTGAAATATATTGAAATGAATCATTTGATTATCACCTTTAAAATGGCATTTGAACTGTTATCTGCCACTTTGTTAAATCAATTTCCTTGCACTTTAAAAAATCTTAGATAACATAGAGCTGTCACAAAATCCTTTATGCATATCCA
>SJYC01094791.1:0-13835 GCA_006408675.1 Madoqua kirkii
AAAGTGCAATTCACATATTGATTATGAATAAAATTTCTTTATTTGCTAGCAAAACAGGGCTTTCTGCTTATTTTCCTCAGTGAATTTACACAGAAGGCAAACTCACTCTGCTTTCCACACCAAGGAAAACAAACAATACTGCAATTGGAAGGAAATTGGTACCAATTAAGACAATTGTGCAGCTGTGAAAGAGGGCATGTTTATGCTTAGAGTACTGCCATTATGGTATGCTTAATAATGGCAAGTCTAACGATATGATATATAAATCAGGCTTATAATTTCCCACAAAGTTTTAACTTTCATTTACCAAATAGTACTATTTTTATTCTGGCTCACAAATTGGAACAGACTTGTGTAAATTATTTAAAACACATGCTGAAGTTTTCATTGTGTTGTCACATTTTTCCATTTGCATTCTCTGTTCTGTCTTTTTTTTTCCTCAGAGAATTCTGTACATGTTAAAATAGATCACTTGTTGTTAATTATGTATAAGAGAAGACCCAACTATGAATAGATCGGCATCATCAAGGGTTTTACAGTTTTAGCCTTAAATGTTTTCTTATATGAGGTAGTATTCAGAGTTAGGTGGACACAAATAATATCAGTAGCACATCTTGCATTCTCAGATATTTTGTACATGGATTTGTGGACAACTTACAGACATACAAAAGAAAGGATTCCAAACAGAGAACATATATGTATATGATTAAATGGTGTTTTGTTCAGTTGCTCAGTTGTGTTCTATTGTTTGCAACCCTAAGGACTGCAGCACACCAGGTTTCCCTGTCCTTCACCATCTCCTAAAGCCTGCTCCAATTGAAGCATTTCTAATTAGATATGTGTGTGTGTGTGTGTATATATATATATATATATATATAATTAAATGCATATATATGATTACTCATATTGTATAGAAGCATAGTACAAGCTAGTTTTTCTTAAGTAAGCCTGATGGCATTAAGATAAAGTAACTGGCTTCTCTGATTGTTAAAATTCTTGTACATGAGAAAGAATTCAGGCTTCAAGTGAATTTTAAAGTGACCTTATTGGACCTAAGTAAGAAAATTGGAGGGATCATAAAGTATAAGACAGCAAGCACTTTCAAAGTAGAAAATGTTGCAAAGCTTTCTAAAAGGATGGAAAATAGCTTATAATGGCACCTCTGAGAAGTTCATTTTCAGTCAGATTACAGTTGCACTGAAGGCATTCCTCTCTGTTGAAAGTGAAATAAAAGTAAGACTGTGTGTTTTTGGACATAAGAGATTAGTGGCTTTACTCTCCCATCTTTAATAACTGAAAAAAAAAACCAAAATATATGATACATTTTGTGGGCAGTGGAAAACAGGCAGTTCAGGACAGCAATTCTTGAGACAGAAAACAAAGGAGGTAAGTTTCAGGAGTACTCCAGAGATGACTTAAAAAAGGCACAACTTGAAAGTTGTGAGTTAAGTTTTATTTGGGGCAAAATGGGAACTGTAGCCTAGGAGATAGCAACTCACCTAGTTCTGAGAAACTCTCTAAAGAGGTGAGAGGTGGACAGTATATATGTGATTTTGATGAAGGAAGAGTACATACAAATCACAGCACATATTCCAGAAGGTTTCTACTAGTGTCATGAAACTTTCTTCTAGTTACAAGGGACAGTTGTCACCATGAAGGATATAAAGAGATACAAGAGTTGGACTCATAAAATCAGCTCTTGAAAATATCATCTAAAGACCTGTTCTGAGGTTTTCCTCCAAGCACAGAGTGCCTCATTCTGCTCTTTGTCTTGAACTCCTTTCAAAGGATGTTGAAAATGAGCAGCTGCAGCAGTACTTGTTTTAATCGTTGTAGAAGCTTATGGCCAGTGTCAGTAGCAAGTGCCAATTTGTAGTCAACATCAGCTTCCTGCCAGGACAGAGTTTCTAGGCCATGGCTCATAGAAGGAACTCAAACACAGCACAGCTGACTTCCCAACTCAGGAGACAGAGTTTGGAACCCAAATGTCAAGGCAGCTAGAATTTATAGGGCAGAGAACCAGAGAGGAGATAGCTGCTTTATACTGCCAGGAAGAGTCTGAGATTGTCCAATAAATCAAATATCATTTTTCCATTTTTTAAAATTAGTTCAAACCTATAATCTAAAAATCTAATACACTAATGAAAGTGAAACTGAAGTCTTGGCATAAATCCTTTTAAAGAACCTACCATAATTTGATCACAGGCCAACTTACAGGCAGGGAACACAGACCCACCCACCAATAGAAAATTAGATTAAAGATTTACTGAGCATGGCCTCTCCCATGAGAGTAAGACCCATATTCCCTCACACCCAACCACTCCCATCAGGAAGTTTCCACAGCCTCTTATCCTTATCCTTCAGAGGGCAGACAGAATGAAAACCACAATTACAGAAAACTAACCAAATTAATCACATAGATCACAGCCTTGTCTAACTCAATGAAACTATGAGCCATGCTGTGTAGGGCCACCCATTATGGGCGGTCATGGTGGAGAGTTCTGACAGCATGTGGTCCACTTGAGAAGGGAATGGAAAACCACTTTAGTGTTCTTACCTTGAGAATCCCATGAAAAAGATGAAAAGGCAAAAATATGTGACACTCAATGATAAACTCTCCAGGTCAGTAGGTGCCCAATATGCTATTAGAGAATGGTGAAGAGATAACTCCAGAAAGAATGAAGAGATAAAAGTAACAGTAATTAGTCCTCAGAATATATTTGAAAAGAAATTATACCAAAGTGAAAAAAAAAATCACACGGATGTGATTTAAGGGGTGATGGAAGTAAAGTCCAATGCTGTAAAGAACAGTATTGCATAGGAATCTGGAATGTAGGTCCATGAATCAAGGTTAATCGGAAGTGGTCAAACAGAAGATGTCAAGAATGAATATTGACATTTTCAGAATAAGTGACCTAAAATGGACCAGAATGGGTGAATTTAATTCAGATGACCACTACATGTACTACTGTGAGCAAGATTCCCTTAGAAGAATGGAATAGCCCTCATAGTCAACAAAAGAGTTTGAAACGCAGTGAGTGAAGTCATTCAGTCGTGTTCAACTCTTTGTGACCCCGTGGACTGTAGCCTATCAGGCTCCTCCGTCCATGGGATTTTCCAGGCAAGAGTGCTGGTGTGGCTTCCTTCTCCAGGGGATCTTCCTGCTCCAGGAATCAAACCCAGTTCTCCCACATTGCAGGCAGACGCTTTACTGTCTGAGCCACCAGGGAAGCCTGAAGTGCAGTACTTGGATGAAATCTCAAAAATGACAGAATGATCTCTGTCCATTTCCAAGGCAAACCATTCACTGTTAGTGTAATCCATCTCTATGCCCTAACCTCAAATGCTAAAGAAGCTAAAGTCAAATGGTTCTATGATACCTACAAGGCTTTCTAGAACTAACACCAAAAAAAAGATGTCCTTTTCATCACAGGGGACTGGAAAAGTAGGAACACCTGGAGAAACAGGTAAGTTTGGCCTTGGAGTAGAAAATGAAGGGCAAAGGCTAACAGAGTTTTGCCAAGAGAATGCACTGGTCACAGCAAACACCCTCTTTCAACAACACAAGAGACTACTCTACACATGGACATCACCAGATGGTCAATACTGAAATCAAATTGATTATATTCAATTTGAAGATGGAAAATTCTACAGAGTCAGCAAAACAAGACTGGAGCCTGACTATGGCTCAGATCATGAACTCCTTCTTGCAAAATTCAGACTTAAATTGAAGAAAGTAGGGAAACTCACTAGATATTCATGTATGACCTAAATCAAATCCATTACAGTGGAAGTGACAACGAGTTCAAGGGATTAGATCTGATATCTAGAGCACCTGAAGAATTGTGGATGGAGATTCGTGACATTGTACAAGAGGCAGTGATCAAGATCATCCTCAAGAAAAAGAAATGCAAAAAGGCAAAATGGTTGCCTGAGGAGGCCTTTAAAAAGTTGAGAAAAGAGAAGCAAAAGGCAAAGGGGAAAATGAAGGCTATATCCATCTGAATGAAGAACTCCAAAAAACAGCAAGGAGAGATGGAAAGCCTTCCAAAGTGATCAAGGCAAAGAAAGAGAGGGAAACAATAGAATGGGAAAGACTAGAGATCTATCTCTTTAAGAAAATTAGAGATGCCAAGGGAAAATTTCATGCAAAAATGGGCACAGTAAAGGTCAGAAATTGTATGTACCTAGCAGATGCACAAGATATTAAGAAGAGGTGGCAAGAATACACAGAAGAACTATACAAAAAATATCTTAATGACTCAGATAACCACCATGGTGTGATCATTCACTTAGACCCAGACATCCTAGAGCATGAAGTCAAGTGGGCCTTAGGAAACATCACTATAAACAAAACTAGTGGAGGTGATGGAATACCAGCTGAGCTATTTCAAATCCTGAAAGATGATGCTGTGAAAGTGCTGCACTCAATATGTCAACAAATTTGATAAACTCAGCAGTGGTCACAGGGCTGGAAAAATTCAGCTTTCATTCCCATCTCAAAGAAAGGCAATGCCAAAGAATGCTCAAACTACACATTAATCTCATATGCTAGCAAAGCAATGCTCAAAATTCTCCAAGCCATGCTTCAACAGTAAGTGATCCATGAACTTCCAGATGTTCAAGCTGGATTTATAAAAAGCAGAGGAACCAGAGATCAAATTGCCAATATACATCAGATCATAGAAAAAGTAAGGGAAGTCCAAAAAAACATCTACTTCTGCTTTATTGACTATGCCAAAGCCTTTGACTGTGTGGATCACAAGAAACTGGAAAATTCTTCACGAGATGAGAATACCAGACCACCTGACCTGCCTCCTGAGAAATATGTATGAAGGTCAAGAAGCAACAGTTAGAACTGGACATGGAGCAACAGACTGGTTCCAATTTGGGAAAGGAGTATGTGAAGGCTGTAATTGTCACCTTGCTTATTTAACTTATATGCAGAGAGCATCATGTGAAATGCCAGGCTGGAGGAAGCACAAGCTGGAATCAAGATGCTGGGAGAAATATCAATAGACTCAAATATGCAGATGACACCACCCTTATGGCAGTAAGTAAATAGGAACTAAAGAGCCTCTTGATGAAGGTGAAAGAAAAGAATGAAAAAAGCTAGCTTAAAACTCAACTTTAATAAAACCACTATTATGGCATCGCATCCCATCGTTTCATGGCAAATAGATAGGGAAACAATGGATACAGGGACAAATTTATTTTCTTGGGCTCCAAACTCACTGCATATGGTGCCTGCAGCCAGGAAATTAAAAGATGCTTGTTCCTTGGAAGAAAAGCTATGACAAGCCTAGAAAGCTTATTAAAAAGTAGAGATGGTACTTTACCAACAAAACACTGTATAGTCAAAGTTGTGGTTTTTCCAGTAGTCATGTATGAATGTGAAAGTTGGCCCATAAAGATAACTGAGGGCTGAAGAATTGATGCTTTTGAACTGTGCAGTTTGGAAAGACTCTTGAGAGTCCCATGGACAGCAAGGAGATTAGCCCATTCAATAATAAAGGCAATCAATCCTGAATATTCATTGGAAGGATTGATGCTGAAGCTGAAGCTCCAGTACCTTGGCCACCAGATGGGAAGAACTGACTCATTGGAAAAGACCATGATGCTGGGAAAGATTGAAGGCAGGATGAGAAGGGGATGACAGGATGAGGTGCTTAGATGGCAATACTGACTTGATGGATATGAGTTAGAACAAGTTCTGGGAGTCGGTGATAGAAAGGGAAGCTTGGCATCTGCAGTCCATGGGGTCTCAAACAGTGGGACATGACTGAGCAACTGAATTGAACCAAATTCTAAAATACCCACATCTTTCAAATGCTCTTAAATGGTACAATTTCCAATCTGTAACAGTTTATCCTAAAATCCAATTCTGTCATAACCTTCAGCTGAATAGGCATTATAATTTGTTGAATTCTTCACTCTCTTTTTCGACTCTTCAGCTTCAACAAGAAGCAAGAGTGATCCTAGCTTTTGCTCTCCTGTTCCCTCCCTCTCCTCTCCTGTCACCCACTCCTCTAAATTTTTCTTACTCTTTCTCCATATTTTACCGTACAAAATCCCAGCAGCTAGTATCTCTTAAAATTCTCTTTTAATGGAGAGGAAGATAAGTGGGCTAAGACAGATCTGAGCAGTACTGATAGAGCAGAGAGAGCGCAAGAAACATTTGCAGCTGAACAAATCTTGTCTCTCTCCTACAAAGATAAACTGTTATATATACTTCTTATCCTTTTTTGCATTTAAATAAATGACCTCTTCAATGGCAGCAGTTCATAATACTTAAGACTGAATACTGTGGTCAAGCAATTAATCACATATCGCCATAGTCTTTCTTGGGATCAAATTGGTGGGAAGGAATTTTTGGACAATTTTCAGGCTTCCCTTGCGGCTCAGCTGGCAAAGAATCTGCCTGCAATGTGGGAGACCTGGGTTTGATCCCTGAGTTTGGAAGATACCCTGGAGAAGAGAAAGTCTACCCACTCCAGTATTCTGGCCTGGAGAATTCCATGGATTTTATAGTCCACGGGCTCGCAAAGAGTCACACACTACTAAGCAACTTTCACGTCTTGCAAAGCCTAATAATATTGAAATATCTATTTGAGGGAAAAAAATTTACAAGTTGGAGCAAAATTGCAAGGTTATGTTTTTCCTTGAATAACAGGTTCCACACATATATACAAATTGCCAGATTTTCCTCACATAGATTTTATCAGTAAATAGTGAACTTTTAAACAAATCTCATAATCAATTCTATCTGAAAATTTCAAAGGTGATAATGAGCAGAAAGAATTATCGATATGATAAAAACTTATGAAAAATGTGTTAATCTCTATTGAAAAGACGGGCAATTGAATGAGATAATTGTACACAAAGAGTCACATACTACTAAGCAACTTTCACGTCTTGCAAAGCCTAATAATATTGAAATATCTATTTGAGGGAAAAAAATTTACAAGTTGGAGCAAAATTGCAAGGTTATGTTTTTCCTTGAATAACAGGTTCCACACATATATACAAATTGCCAGATTTTCCTCACATAGATTTTATCAGTAAATAGTGAACTTTTAAACAAATCTCATAATCAATTCTATCTGAAAATTTCAAAGGTGATAATGAGCAGAAAGAATTATCGATATGATAAAAACTTATGAAAAATGTGTTAATCTCTATTGAAAAGACGGGCAATTGAATGAGATAATTGTACATTCATGTACTCCAACTGCCAAGTCCTGAGTAAAACTCCTTGATCACACACCAGTGGCATATTCATGTTGATGTATTGCAAAACCAATACAATATTGTAAAGTAATTATCCTCTAATTAATAAGTTTATGTAATTAATGTAATTATGTAATTAATAATTACATAAGTTTATATTAAAAAATAAACTTTGTACCTGCAAAAAAAACACAAATTTTGAAGCATAAATTTGAAGCTTAATGTTATAACTTATGATAACTTAATCAGAAATCTCTTAAAGAAAAAACTTATTAAAAAAAAGAAATATAAGATTATCTTCATATTTAAATTCTTTGATTTAAATGACACCAGCCAAAGAGTCTCACGGGATCAAAATAACCTATAGCAAAAACTTTTTTATTTCAGAACCTTGATTTCTGTCTTAGAAACAAAGACAATTTTTAAGTTCAGTGAAGTGTGTTACAGCATCTTACTGCAGAAATAGTAAAGATATTTATTTACATCTTCTTAGGCACAATTCGGAGAAAGCAATGGCACCCCACTCCAGTACTCTTGCCTGGAAAATCCCATGGACAGAGGAGCCTGGTAGGCTGTGGTCCATAGCGTCGCGAAGAGTTGGACACAACTGAGCAACTCCCTTTCACTTTTCACTTTCATGCTTTGGAGAAGGAAATGGCAACCCACCCCAGTGTTATTGCCTGGAGAATCCCAGGAACAGGGGAGCCTGGTGGGCTGCCGTCTATGGGGCCACACAGAGTCAGACAGGACTGAAGTGACTTAGCAGCAGGAGCAGCAGCAGCAGGCACAGTTAGTATCAGGAAAGAAATAGTACTTACCAAACGGAAGATGCAAGTGAAGTGAAGTCGCTCAGTCGTGTCCGACTCTTTGCGACCCCACAGACAGCAGTCTACCAGGCTCCTCTGTCCATGGGATTTTCCCAGCAATAGTCCTGGATTGGATTGCCATTTCCTTCTCCAGGGGATCTTCCCGACCAAGGGCTCGAACCTGGATCTCCCTCACTGTAGACAGACGCCTTACCATCTGAGCCACCAGGGAAGCAGGTGCACATAAATGGAGACGATCTGCTCACCTATAGCAGTGAACAATGTATGTCTTAGGCCTTATGTAAACATTCCTATCTGTACTGGGAAAGTCATGAGACATTTGGGGGGGGGAAGGAAATCAACTGGAGCTAAGTCGAGACAGGAGAAAAGAGATGCCAGCATGACCATGTAGGAACTATTATCAGAATTCTCTGCTAATATTCCCAAATGAAAAGAAGAAAAAGAAAGGTGCAGCCCCATGGTTTAGCCTCTCTGCCACAGACCCAATGCCATTTTTATAGTACAAGTATCTCCTCATTATTTTCATATTACATAATTATATTCCAATACTGAAGAATTCTTACATGCCTGGGATAAAGCCAATTTGATCATGGTGTATGATCTTTTCAATGTTTTGTTGGCTTTTGTTTGCTAGAATTTTGCTGAGAATTTTTTTCATTTATGTTCATCATGATACTGGCCTGTAACTTTCTTCCTTTCTTTTTTTTTTTTTTTTTTGTGATACCTTTATCTGGTTTTGGTATCAAGGTGATAATGGCCTGGTAGAATGAGTTTGGAAGTCTTCCTTCCTCTGCAATTTTTGGGAAGAGTTTCAGAAGGATATACATTAATTCTTCTCTATATATTTGATAGAATTCACCTTCAAGGTCATCTGGCCCTGAGCTTTTGTTTTTTGGGATTATTTTTATTACAGTTTTGATTTCAGTTCTTATGAATGACTTGTTCATAGTTTCTATTTCTTCCTCTTTCAGTCTTGGAAGGTTGAACTTTACTAAGAATCTGTCCATTTGTTCCAAGTTGTCCACTTTATTGGCATATAGTTCATATAACTGCTCATAATAGTCTCTTATGATCCTTTGTATTTCTTCATTGTCTGTTGTAACCACTCCTTTTTCATTCCTAATTTTGTTGATTTGATTCTTCTCCCTTTTTTCTTGATGCGTATGGCTAGTGGTTTGTCAATTTTGTTCATCTTCTCAAAGAACCACCTTTCAATTTAATTAGTCAATATTGTTTTCTTCATTTCTTTTTTCATTTATTTATTCTTTGATCTTTATGATTTCTTTCCTTCTTACTAACTCTAAGGTTTTTTGTTCTTTTTCCAGTTGTTTTAGGTGTAAGTTAGGTTGTCTATTTGATGATTTTTTGGTTTCATGATGTAGGATTGTATTGCTATAAGTTTCCCTCTTAAAACAGCTTTGTTGCATCCCATATGTTTCAGGTCATCATGTTTTCATTTTTTCCTAGGAATTTTTTGATTTCCCTTTTTATTTCTTCAGTAACCTGCTTATTATTTAGAACTATATTGTTTAATCACCATGTGTTTTTGTTTTTTATAGTTTTTTTTCCTGTAATTGATGTCTAGTCTCATAGTTATGATCAGAAAAGATGCTTGATATGATTTCAATTTTCTTAAAGTACTGAGGCTTTATTTGTGACCCAAGATGTGGTCTCTTGGAGAATGTTCCATGTGCACTTTAAAAGAAAGCATACTCTTCTGCATTTGGATCAAATGTCCTGATAATATCAATTAGGTTCATCTGGTCTATTGTGTCATTTAAAGCTTGTGTTTCCTTATTAATCTTCTGTTTTGATGATCTGTCCATTGGTATAAAAGGGGTGTTAAAATCCCTTACTATTATTGTGTTACTATCTATTTCTCTTTTTATGTTTGTATTGGGTGTATCAATATTTACATTTGTTATGTCTTCATCCCAGAAGTCGCCAAACTTATCTTTTTAAAATTCCTTTTTTTTTTTTTTTGCTGTTGTTGTTTACTTGGTGATTTTCACTACTCTGTCTTACAGTTCACTAATATATTTCTCTACATCATCTAATCTACTGTTGATTCCTTTTCATGTGTTTTTTTTTTTTTTCCTTTATATTTTCTAACTCTGTTAAACTTCTCCCTGGGCCCATCATTCTGCTCCCAATTTTGTTGAGTATCTTTGTGATCATTACCTTAAACTCCTTATCCAGTAGATTGTTTATCTCCATTTTGCTTAGTCTTTTTTTTTTTCTGAAATTTTGTCTTATTCCTTCATTTGGATCATATTCTTGTCTCTTCATTTTGATTTTTGCTGTTGTTGTTTACTTGGTGATTTTCACTACTCTGTCTTACAGTTCACTAATATATTTCTCTACATCATCTAATCTACTGTTGATTCCTTTTCATGTGGTTTTTTTTTTTTTCCTTTATATTTTCTAACTCTGTTAAACTTCTCCCTGGGCCCATCATTCTGCTCCCAATTTTGTTGAGTATCTTTGTGATCATTACCTTAAACTCCTTATCCAGTAGATTGTTTATCTCCATTTTGCTTAGTCTTTTTTTTTTTCTGAAATTTTGTCTTATTCCTTCATTTGGATCATATTCTTGTCTCTTCATTTTGCTTAATTATCTGTATTTATTTCTATATAATTGTTAGGTCAGTTATGCTTACAGGTCTTGGAGGAGTGATCTAATGTAGGAGGTGTCCTATGAAGCCAGCAGCTATATAACTACAGAGCTCTAGTCCCCAGAGCTATATGCTCTAGAGCTTCCCCCTCCATGGGGTACATGGGCCTTTCTGTTGTAGTGAGATGACTGCTGGTAGGTGGGGAAGGCTCCTAACACAGTTAGCTACCAGGCCTTGCTTTGTGAAGTAGCTGCTAGTCCACTAGCATCTGGAGACCAGGTCCTAGCATGGCTGGCTGTATAATCAGGTGGCAATGGGGCTGGTGCCTACCTGGTGGTAGAGAAGCTAGATCCCAGTGTGGCTGACCTTGGGACCCAGTGATTACCAGGCCTGGTGTCAGCCTGCTGGTGGAAAGGTAAAGACTTGGTCTAAATGGCTACATGGTGGACTGCTAAGTGGTACTTGCCAGTTCCAGTGTTTTCCTGGTGAAATAAATTCCCCAAAATAAATGCTGCCAGCATCTGGGTCCTAAGGGAGAGTCCCAGTTTCCATCTGACTCTCTAGGAAGCTCTCTAAAATATGCAAATAAGTATGACTCAGACTCTTGTCAAATCATTGCCCCTGGACTGGGACTCGGAATGTATAAAATTTTGTGAGCATCTTTAAAAAATAGAGCCTATGTTTTGCATAGTCCTCAGCTTTCTGGTTTGCAAGCCCTATCATCTTCCAAAGTCAGACTTCCTAGGAGTTCCTCTTCCGTTGCAGGATCTCAGTGCTGAGGAACCCAGTGTGGAGCTTGAACCCCTTGCTCCTTGGTGAGAACCACTGCAATTTTGATTATCCTCCTTTTTACTGGTCTTCTACCCAGAGGTGTGTTTTCATTGATCATATCTCTGCTTCTCCTATCTATCTTTTTCTGGCTTCTTCTTTGTATCTTTACTTGTGGAAAATATTTTCTGCTACCCTTCATGTAATTCTAATGGAGAGTTTTCACTGTAAGTAGTCATAATTTTAATATTCTTATGGAAGAAATTGAGCTCAACAACTTCCTATTCCACTATCTTGGTCATACTCTTGCTTTGTCTATTTTGAACCACAATTTTGTAATATCATCCAACACACAGAAAAAATGTAGTATGGATCTTTAATAATGCTTCCTCTTCTTTATCTCTGATATCCACTTTCAATATATCACCATCTCTTCATCTAACATTCTAAATACTCCTCAACTCAATTCACTTCTCTATGTGAGGCATCACTTTTGTCAGTCATTTTCAACTCTTGCCTGAACTTCTTCAAAAACCTCTACCTAGTCCTGTAAAATCTTGTACCCCAAATAACAGTCCAATTGTTGAGGCCAGAGTGATTTTTTTTAATCAAGTCTGATCATGCTACTTTTTTTGTTAAGCATTTTGAAACAGTTGTTCTTGGGATAAATTTTGTAGGATGACCTACAAATAGTGGGACTACATAGCTAATAAGTGTTTAAAATGGGACACTTTTGAAAGTGAAAGGGAGAATTAGGAATATATATCTTAGAACAGCTTACCTAAACCTGGAACAATCAGTGATAACTAGGATATATAGCCAGACAGTATAATATTTGATTGATTCAGTTGCTCTCAGACTATTCAGTCTCATCTCATATTCCATATCCATTATTTTAAAATACTCCAGTCACCATCATATGATTCCTCTTTGCTGATCTAAGACTTTTGTCTAGTGTTTTTATGCTTACTGGAATACATTTCTTTCTGTCCTGTACCATATTATCTCTTCACACATCCTTCATCCTTCAACTCAGACTTTACTATCCCCTCCCATTTACAGGAAACTTTTGAAATAAAATGCTTATTTTTCCTCATTTTCCTCTCATTGTACAAAATGTGCCAGTTCAGCTTCTCTCTCATCCAGGAAAACAGTCTTTGATCCTCTAGGATCAGTCCAGGTCAAGGTCCCCTATTATATATGTTTTATAATATAATGTATTGCTCTGTTGTTATTTGATTGTTTTACTTTCTATATTATTAATTTTTGCTTATTTTATATAAATATATATCACAATAGTATATATGCAATACATTTTGGTAGGTAAATTACTGAAGAAATAAATTAAAATTTAAAGCAAAGATGAAAAGAGAGTAATGATACTTGTCACTCTATTCTGACAAATGGTAGATCTGAGATTCTTTCTATGTGTTAATTACAACATAATTTATTTTGAAAAATGTTAGTTTTTTTAACTAGTACACCTTGAATATTTGTTATTGATCTTTGGAGAATCTATAACTTTGCCCTGTTCTTCACTGAAGCCGCACTGAAATAGGCACAGTTGTAGAATTTTTCTTCTTTTTATCTACTTACATTTATTGTTGTGATTGATACATATGGCATGAAAGGATGTAAGAACAAACACATACATGTGTAATATATAAATCACCTGTGCATCTTTCTTCCATATAGAAGAGAATATACCTGTCTTCTCTCCTACTACCACCACTCCACCAGCAGATTAGTTTGGAGATGAGGCATAAAATTCCTTATACCTAAATAAATGCAACATTTTTTTTCTAAGAAGAAAAATAACAGTGTGTATGGAGGAATAGAGTGGGAGTGGGATAACAATATTTTTTGCATTTTAGTGAGATGAATGAAGCTCTTTAGTTTCATCTTGGCTCTGCTACTCACACATCTGAGTCATAGCTGTTTCCTTAGTTTTACTTTAGAGACTAGTACTAAGCTTGTCAACTTATGAGAACAAAATTGACAACACAAAAGCTTAACCTCTTTTCAAGAGTCTCTCAGTTAATCTGAACGGTGACCAAATCACAAGACAGACAACCAGAAACTATGAGCTCCTAATACCAGCAAGGAGCTACCCTGCGTCCAAGGCCAGTGGTGACCTGGAGGAGACACCCCACGTCCAAGGTCAGGGGCGGCCAGAAGAAGCCACCTCGCACTTGAGGCCAAGGGCAGTGACTCTGAGGAGCCACCACGAGCCTGACGCCAGGGCCAGTGACGGGCAGGAACACCCGAGGAGTGGTGGCTGTGCAGGCACAGGAGGGCCTAGAGGAGCTATCCCATATTGAAGGTCAGGAACAGTGGCAGTAAGGAGATACCCCTCATTCAAGATAAGGAGCAGCAGCTGTGCTTTGCTGGAAGA
>SJYC01094794.1:0-38740 GCA_006408675.1 Madoqua kirkii
GTGTTTGCTGTGGAGCTGGGAATTTTGGTCAATTGGCTTGAATCCAGTTTCTTTCAGTTTGCCACCTCAGAACCTGGAGAGACCCTCGTTTCACCCCTTTTTTGATACTGTTGATTTCATGTGTTGTTTTTAATTTTTAATGTTCAAATAAAAAAGTTCTGGAAGAAAACCCAAGTACTTGTAATACTTATATTGTTGATAATTGAATCTTGTGATGATAGATGATTGTGTCCCTGGGGCTTTGGCATAAGAGATCTGGTTATACATTCTGGCTTTATATATATTCTGATGGCTAAAATGATATTTTTGGCATTTATCTCATATAGAGTGTTATCAGAGTTTAATAAAATAATCTCTGAAAAACACTAACAATGTAGACATGAAAGAGTTAAAAATATTAGCTATTATTATGATATTGGAAATAGTATTTATTGAATCAGTGTATTGCATATGGTTCAGCTATGGAATTCTGTAAATAGTCCTTTTGTTTTGAGCTTCAGTAAATTGGTTAAAGAAGACACAGATAGAGGCAGCCTCAGGATATCTGTTCTTTCTCTTGATTCTTTGATATATATATAAAAAGCATATTTCCTAGATTGTCTGTAAGGATTTTATCTAGCAGCAAGTCACAGTTGTAGGTCCCTTAGCCTTACCATTGGCAAGCAAATCAAGGAATCACCTTGCTTTTTCATATTGAAGACTTCTAATGATTTGCTGATGACCCTTTTGATAACCTCCTTTCATTGTGCCCAGTCTAAGATTTTTTAAAAGCTTTATGATGTTTGCATCTTCATTTTGAGGAAGGTGAGAAAATCAACAATTGAAGCTTGAAGTTAAATATAATTCGTGGAAATCATTTAGTCTATTCACTTAAGGAAGTGTTTGAGTGTCTTTTATGTTTAGCACTATGTCATGTTCCATGACAAATGCATGAGAAATTCTCTTAAAAAGTGAAATCTTCTTGGGAGATAAATATTATATAACATATAATAACATAGGACTAAATCCAAAGATGAGGTTCATGAAGAGAAATGGAAGATATCATTGTGCAACAGAGTACTTGGAATGTGCTACAAAGAGGAAATGGAGCATGAGCGGAGACAAGACAGATTGGCATGGTTTTATGAGAGAAAGAGCAGTGGAATTTCTGTAGTAGCTACAAAGTTGGTGTGTTAAAGTGACAAATATTTTCTAGCTATATTTATGCAGAGATAAAGCTCCTACTCTTTAACTTACCTTCTACTCATTATTCAGCTCTTCTTGCATTCATTTTTAAAATTTATGTTAAGTTGTAAGTTTTAAGATTTTTAAGTTATTGAGTTACCTAATTTAAATGTCTATAGATGAAAAGACACAACCTTAGAAACATAAAATAAGATTCCTGTTTTATTCTGAAAACATAGTAATATAAAAACAATGGGAAAGTAATACGCAGTAATTAACTGTTTCTCCTGAGACCTTGATTTGTTGCACTGTTTTTCACACATTGTTTTGATGATTTTGTTATTGTCATGTCATTTTGATAAGCCAATGAGAAACTGGGATAGCAGTCTATATTTCTAGACTTTGTAGATTAGATATCACAAGTGAATCTTATTGAAGTAATAATCCTATAATGGTGATAAAATTAATTTAAAAATCTAGTGTGGAAGGAAGAATACAAAGTGGAAAGTAATGAGTGCCTATTTTGTACTAGGAATTCTAAAAAGCACTTCCTGACTTGGCTTTAGGAGAAGGCAATGGCAACCCACTCCAGTACTCTTGCCTGGAAAATCCCATGGACAGAGGAGCCTGGTAGGCTGCAGTTCATGAGGTCTCTAAGGGTCAGGCATGACTGAGCAACTTCACTTTCACTTTCACGCATTGGAGAAGGAAATGGCAACCCACTCCAGTATTCTTGCCTGGAGAATCCCAGGGACAGAGGAGCCTAGTGAGCTGCTGTCTATGGGGTCACACAGAGTCGGACATGACTGAAGCAGCTTAGCAGCAGCAGCAGACCTGGCTTTAATTGTCTTGCCTAATCTCCCACTACTCCTCACGTAAGCTCTATGACTGAACATAGTGTCGATTTAAAAAATAGTCACAACCTACAAGTTGAGAGTTATGTTTTATTTGGTAGGAATTTCTAAGACTTCAAGCCCAGGAGACAGCTTCTCAAGTGACTCTGAGAAAGCTGCTCCTAGGAGGCACAGGGAGGAGTCCGGCTATATGCAAGTTTGCAACAAGGTGAAGGTAGTCTGAACATCAAAAGATTGTTAATTATGGAAAACCAGATATCCTAAGTTAAGGAATTTAGCACTTTTCTATGTGTGGGAAGATGCAAGAGTCTGGGCTTACTGAAATTATTCCTTTCATATGCATCCCAGCTATCTGGGACAAGGTGCTCACCAGAGGGACTGGCTGATGGCTGCCAGATTGTTTTTCTTAGGTGCCCTCTGGGCTCAGAAATTCACATTTGGGGGACTGGAATCACAGATTGCTGTGATATCCTTATTAGTTGATATAGCAGGAAATACTCCATTTCACAATAGCCTAAAAACTGTGCTTATATATGTAAAAGTTGGTGCCAGATAAAAGCTGACTACAGAACAGTACTAAGAGGTACAGTCCCAAAGCATGTTCTGTTATCCTGTTGAACCAAACTTTGTGTGTGTGGCTGTGCACATGCTTTTCTCTGACCTAAATGTCCCTTCCTCCATTCCCTTCCTTTCTTGATTAGCATTGTCTCCTTCCAGACTCAGATATAACAATTTTCTATCATGCTCCTCTCCCAAGCTGTATTTTGCTGCATTCTCAGAGCAGCTGGAAATGGCAGCCTACTCCAGTATTCTTGCCTGGGAAATCTCATGGAGAGGAGCCTGGCAGGCTACAGTCCGTGGGTTGCAAACAGTCGGACATGACTGAGCAACTACGCATCAAAGCAACTAATATGTACCAATATCATAGTTATAATTACTGGTCTCTGTAGTCTTCTTGAGGACAAGTTTTGTCTCTTTCATGTCTATGCATTCTGAACTTGGCACAGAATAAGAAGTCAATAAATGCTGCTGCTGCTGCTGCTAAGTCGCTTCAGCCGTGTCTGACTCTGTGCGACCCCATAGACGGCAGCCCACTAGGCTCCTCTGTTCCTGGAATTCTCCAGGCAAGAACACTGGAGTGGGTTGCCATTTCCTTCTCCAATGCATGAAAGAGAAAAGTGAAAGTAAAGTCACTCAGTCGTGCCTGACCCTTGACACACCATGGACTGCAGCCCACCAGGCTCCTCTGTCCATGGGATTTTCCAGGCAAGAGTACTGGAGTAGGGTGCCATTGCTAGATGCTGTAATTCTCTGAATGAATCATCTGGCAAGGGATAGAGGCTTGCTTGTAAAAATAAAGACTCTTAGATTCGAAACTAGTTCTACTGAATGAAAATACCTGGAACTGAGGCCCAGGAATCTGTACCTTTAGCATGTGTACTATGTCCTGGTTACACACATTAAACTAAAAAAAAAAAAAATATATTGGTGAAATGAACAAATCTGTGAATAAATCAGCACTGAACCAAGTAGTCAGGAATTTCTGTTTGCTTTGTATAGTGTCATTAGTGATTCATTCTCAACTTGTACCACCCACCCCAGCAAGCTGACAAGATGTCAGGCTCTCTTGGCACTGCAGTCTTCTCAGACACCTCATATAATGTTTTAATTGGAGGATAATTGTTTTACAATGTTATGTTGGTTTCTGTTATACAACAACTTGAGTCGCCAGAGAGCATGGAACTTAGTTCCCTATATTATATGGCTGCTTCCCTCTAACATCTATTTTACACATGGTAGTATGTTTGTCAGTGCTATGTTCTCAGTTCATCCCACTCTTTCCTTTCCCCACTGTGTCCACAAGTCCGTTCTTTACATCTGTGTCTCTATTCCTGCCATGCAATAGGTTCATCAGTACCAGTTTTCTAGATTCCACATATATGTGTTAATGTATATTTGTTTTTCTCTTTCTGATTTACTTCACTCTGTTCAACAGGCTGTAGGTTCATCCACCTTACTACCACTGACTCAAATTTGTTCCTCTAATGGCTGTGTGATATTCTATTGTGTACCACATCTTTTGTATCCATTCATCTATTGATGGATATATAGGTTGCTTCCACGTCCTGGCTATTGTAAATAGTGCTGCTATGAACATTGGGGTACATGTATCTTTTTGAATTATGGTTTTCTCTGGGTATATACTCAGGAGTGGAATTTCTGGATCATATGGTAGTTTTATTCCTAGTTTTTTAAGAAATCTTTATTTTACTCCTTCCTACAAGTAGTGCAGAAGGGTTCCCTTTTCTAAATCCTCTCCAGCATTTATTGTTTGTAGATTTTTTATGATGGCCATTCTGACTGGTAAGAGGTGATACCTTGTTGTAATTTTGATTTGCATTTCTCTAATTAATATGTGGTGTTGAGCATATTTTCATCTATTTGTTGGTCATCTGTATGTCCTCTTTGTCAGACACCTCATGCTTATGGATTGTCTTTTGGAAATTTTTTACCAGATTGTTTTTTTTTTGTTTGTTTGTTTACCATTTCTCTATACACCAAAAGTTTTAATTTACTAGTTTGATGAGTTTATGTCTCTATGACTATAGTTACTTGGTTTGTATTAACAATACTGTCAATTAAAAAAAAACAAACACATGCAACCTAAAAGTTGAGAGTTAGTTTTATCTGATGAGGATGCTAAGACTCAAGGCTGGGAGACTGTATCTCAGGTAACCCTGAGAGACCCTGACTCAGAGGAAGCAGGGGAGGAGCCAAGGTATCTGCAGGAGGGGCAGGTAATCTGAATATTAAAAGATTACTGTTAATTAAGAGAAAGTTTAATCTCTCAGGAGATTTAGAGGTTAAATCTAAAGAGACTTAGTGATCCAATGAGATAAAGTGATCTTCTATGTATGGGAAGAGATTTAGAGATCTTCTAAATAAAGAGATTTAGTGATCTTCTATATATGGGAAGCTGCAAGCTTACAGGCTTGCGAAATCACTTCATTCATATGCATCTAGCTCTCTGGGGCCAATCCTGCTTTCTTTATTATTCACATACTAGTTCCTTGTATGCTGTAATGGTGGTGAATGTGGCAGATGGCCGGCCACCTGCTTCTCACTTCCCGCTAGCTCCTATGTGCTTACTGGGAGGAAGTAGCTGATGGCTTTCAAATAACTGACTTACTTTCACCTGAGCTCAGAAATTTGCATTTGGAAAAGACTTGTTTACTTGTACAGCATAAAGGAGAAAACATTTCATTTCATAGTCTCTCCCCATGGTTGGAAATTCCACCATATTGGGAGATATTTCATAACCATTGTTTCTTTTGTCCCGTGTTGCTGGGAAACTGAGACTAGGTCAGGTGGAAATTTTTTGTTGGTATGTCATTCCAGGTATTAATTTCTGGATTAGGCCCATTGATGGATAATAAGAAGATTCTCTGAATCCTCTGTCTTCTAACCTAATAGGATCCAGGAGATATTTCCCTTGTTGTTTCTTCCCATTTCTACCTAGAATCACACTATTACAATTATTCTACATTATAAACGTGATCTGTTTCTTCAAGCTGTTTAGCTGTCATTAATTTGGCTGGGCCTGGTTATACATCATTTAATACAAGAGAAAACAATCTTATGAATAAACAGATTACAAGCAATATAGCTAATAACTTGTTAAAGTTACAAGTAGAGGATTCAAACATGAGCTTCCAACACCAAACTGTCTTCCTAAATGATCACCAAGGCTAAGAAGTGAATCATCTAAGGCAGCAATATAATTTTTCCTGTGAGTCATTAAATGTGTTATATTAGAGGATTCATCTGGTATGAAAACATAACATTTAGTTTGAATTATACCACTATTGCCCCCTTGAGATGTGCTAAGGATATCAAGGGCCATACCACTTTGTAACACAACTTTTCTCCACAGAGACTCAGAATTTAGTAGGCTAATAGCCTGGCTGCTATCATTTAAGGTCTTTTGAGTGAATTCTGTTAAGGCTTCAATGTGAGAAATAATATTTTCTCACATTGCAAAGCAGGTGCAAAAGTAGCTGCTAAATGCTCATACCAGTGAAATACAGATATCTTGGTTCTTCAGGCTCATATTGATGGTAAATTTGCTGGAGTTACATCTAAGTTTGTACATAAATGGCCTTGAGCCTAAGGGAATCCTAAAGTATACCTTCCTAGCCCTCTTGGCAGAAGCCAGGGTCATAAGTTGAACTCACAAAGCCATCGAGTTCCATTAGTTGCCAGCCACTTTATTTCTAGTCTTCTAACCCAATCTCTTGCATATCAATCACTGTCTTGAAGAGACATGGTATACTGGCAGTTTTCATAAGATACCCAGCCTAATTTTCTAGTGTTATTAAGTTGATTTTGTTTGGTATGATTTAACTGTTCTAAGCATAGGGAGTACCTTTAGGCTTAGATGACCATAGCCTAGTGTTAGTAGATAAAGCCATCCCATAACTGAGGAAGTGTCCCTCCTAAAAGTCTAGAGTTTACTTTTTTGTTGTTGTTGTTGTTCTTTTTTTAGTGGAATTTAGCATGTTGTTCTGACTGAACTAGAATAATCTTAAGGGAACAGTTGGCTCTACAGAATTTATAAGAAAAGTATTATATATACATTATTATTTGTAAATTGTATGCTCATCTGCACATACTTTATATCAATAAAATTTATAATAAATTATGTACACACAGCATGTACATGTGTTAGCTTTTGGGGGGAAAACCTGTGGTTAAAGATATTTGCACATCACTATTTATAGGTGTTTTGTAAAAGATATAGCATATACAGGGGAAAATAATTGCTGTTGTTAGATTTCACTATTAGAGATGGTGATACCAAGTTTGGCTCTGTCTCTGGTTTTACACTTTACTATAAGTGGGATTGTGTGGTCTTTTATAATCTATGAAAATTTTGGCAGCCTGCAAGTATATTATGAGTGAAATAAGATGACTGAAATTTTGTATAATTTTTTCTTTCTTCTCCTTTTCATGTGGTCCTTTCTATATCCTTATTCTTCTTTACTCTCGAAGAGTTTTTTGTTTGCAAATTTAGGTGCTACAGTTCCAACTCATTTAGTGATTCATTGACGACCACTAGGGGAAGCAAATTGAGACTTGAAGAGACAAAATCTGATTGGTCCAGTGAGAAATGGTCTAGTTTGAAACAGATACTGATACTGTTTTGAAATCTTTGGTGAAAGAGAATCAAAGTGCTCAAACACAATTGGCAGCTCCACCCCAGTCCACATTGGTTTATTTCTTAGACACACTTTACCATTCTTTTGTCAGACAAAATATTTGATGTTAGCATGTAAAGAGTGTTTCAAATGATCTGAGCCAGGAAAATAAGTTACAATGTGGGAGTTGCCTATGTATATCTTAGCAGGGATAAGCTTTGCTTATGTTCTGTCAGTAGTTTGGTCCACTCTGCATGTGTGTATGTATGTATGTGTGTATGTACACAGACACACACACACATATATATTAATGCTAATATATATATTATCACTTGGAGTGTTCAAAAAAGCCTTGTGATGTCAAGAATGTGCATCTAGAAGCAATTCGCAAAGCAAGGCCCCATGAGAGAGGGTGCTAAAGCTGTGCGTTTTTAGGTATGCTGTTTGTGGCATAACAGTCAGAAACCTGAATTCCTCACTTGATTTTATTCAACTCAGAGAAGAAAAACAATTCCTCTCAAAGAAGTTTTATTCATTTGTTAGCCTGTTTATAACAATAGCCCATTTGCTTACTTTTGAGAAGCATGGATGTGGAACTAGACCACATGAATCTCTTTGTTTCTCAATTCTTCATTTGTAGAGTGGAGATAACAATAGTCCCGACCTCTTATATTCGTTTTGAGGGCTACATAAGCTAATACAGCTACGTGAGTTAAAATAATGTTTGTCATATAATTGCAAATAGATATAAGCACAAAATAAAAATCACCCAGTATTTCATCAAACTATATCTGTTTAGTTCATTTCTCTCTGTTAGGAGTTGAAGATATATGAGTAATAGCCTCTGAACTGAGAAGGAATTTTGAGACTGAAAGAAGAAGCAAGCAAATGAAGTTTCTGTTATGAAGTTTACTGTGGGTAATGTATAGGCAGGAAAGATGGGGTGGAGAGAAGATCCAGAGGCATTGACAGCTGTACTCTGCACTGCCAAAAGGGATACAGGGGGTTCTAAAGGAGCCAAAGGTAAAAACAGAATCTGACTACTAAGTGAGAAGCATATCCATAGTCTAGAACTGGGGGCACTCACCCACTTAACCGTCTCAGAAAAAGGCACTCTTCCAGCTTTCATTTTAAATGAAGGCAAGGGTCAAGGGATCTCAGTCTGGCTTGAGTACATTAGTTTGTGAGTTAGGCTAAATCTCAGTCAAGTGGAAAAGACTGCAGACCTAGATGGAACTGAAAAGGTGGAGCCATATGGTTCAGCTACAGTATGGCCCACACTATCTTTATCCACCATTCTTCCAAGAATACACTAGAGCCAGATATCAGGAGTTTACCTGCCATCCCCACACATTGTCCCCATGTTATAAGGTTGAAAGACAACGACCTCTGACATTACTTCAGCAATGGACATTGGCAGCAATCTATACACCTGTAAGTCAGAGCAATTGTGGATGTCAGCATAGGTGGTGGCCCAGGACAGGAATGCAATAGTGGAGATATGTGGCACTAATCCTGGAAGGAAAACACTAAGGATAATAAGTGTTTTAAAGGTTGTGCTTGTCTTAGTTGTCAACCATGTCTGACTCTTTGCAACCCCACCAGGCTCCTTTATTCATGGGATTCTCCAGGCAAAAATACTGGAGTAGATAGTCACTCCCTTCTCCAGGGAATCTTCCTGACTCAGAACCTGGGTCTTCTGCATTGCAGACAGATTCTTTACTGTCTGAGCCACTGGGGAAGGCCTTTTAAAGATAGCAAGAAAGACAAATTTTCATTCAGAAAATATACTGTAGTTTGTTCTCCATGAGCCAGGATCACTCTGGACTTTGGCACTTTTCCCAAGGACAATACCAGACATTTTGTCCCTTTACATTAGAACCAGGCAGGGAGACATTATATGTGGGGACTTTAGTAGGGGCCCATAAAAGGAGCTCTATTTCAGTCTCTCATTTGATTTCTATATGGGAGATCACCTTGGTTATTCTGGGCCTTCACTTAGACAGAAAGATTGAGGAATTACTATGTCAAGGCCTAGCCTAGCCCTTGTCCCCAAGGTAAAAGAATGCCAAACCCCTGTGAGGGGTACTCCATTACATCTCCAATCTAAAATAATCTTCCCAGGTAGGAGGTTCTGTGGCACTCCTAGGATAAGATCTACATCCCACTGGATAGGTCTCAGTCCTTCTTCTAACACTTGAAATTTTAAGGATCTAGTTGGTAGAATAGGTACAGTCAGCCTCTCAGAAGCAGACATGTGGCCTGCTGTGGTTTGGCGTTTAACAGCCAGATGGCCTCTAATAGTAGTCAAGGTAGCCTCTTAAAGACTCATCTGGAGAAAGCTTCTTCAGTGTCTCTTTCAGTTCTTTCTACCAACCCTGCATCTCTTGGGTTATATGGCAGATGGAAGGTCGATGAAACCTCATGGACTTCAGCCCATTCCTTTACGTCATGCCCAGTGACATAGGTCCCTTGATGGCTATCTATATAAATGGGGACCCAGTACATACTTTCTAACTTGGCCAAGCCCCTAATAGTGGCTTTCTGGTTTGCTCTTTTACTGGGAACAGCTTGTATCAGTCAGGTCTCTGTATTGCACAGGTCAGTCACACTTGTGTCCTTCTGATAAAGGCAAGGGGTTGATATAGTCCACTTATCATCTGGTCACTGGGCTAGTGGCTAATCTGATGTGACCAGGAATATGTCTCAAGGGTTGTCGCCACAAGCTACAGTGGGGCAGTCCCTGTCAAATGCCTGCCCGTCAGTGTGTTTGATGTAGAGGTGGAACCTCTTGGTGGTGGTTTGGGGGCCTCAGTGTCTATCGGTTTTTAGCAAAGCCATTGTGCCATATCCAAGGAAGTCTTTAAGTCTTCCAGGAGAACAGCTCCTGCCTGGGCTAAGGTGTCTGCTTTGTGGTTCCCAGGTAGTGGAGCTGGCAGAGATGTGTCTTACCTTGATGACAACAGTGGGTCGTGTACGCACATCCCGTATGTCCCTCCGTAGGTCAGCTCCCCACAGGGGCTGTCACAAGGTAATCTAACTTTGCTGACATGTTGTGGCATCCACATGGTCAGACCCTTCACACAGTCCATCTGTCTGTGTTTGTGTAGAAGGGCATAGACTCCTGAGTTACCATAGTCCTCACTACCCTCAGTTTAGCCCATTGCCTGCCGTGCTTAATGTCCTCTTCAAACCGAGTGACACTGAAATCCAGGAGAACTGCTGCAGTGGACCAAGTGCAGATATTGCCTTGACTGCTGCCACTGTGAAGCATGTCTCAGGAAGGAAGCAGTCCTAATTCTCTTTTTGACTTGGCTGAGAAGGGGAGAGATGGGTGGTGTCTGAGGGACCATATCTGGATGCATGAAAGACACTGGCGCAAAGACGGAATGTAATTCCATAGACGGCAGATTTGAACTGTGCACATTACCTTGTTGCAAATACGGGTGCCACTTTTGCACTGTGCTTACTTGGGCACAGTTACCTTTTGGTTTAAGAAGCATATTCTTAATCCATTTACTTACTGGCAGTAAAGTTTGAACATACACTAATAAGTTGAGATCAGTCCTGGATGTTCATTGGAAGGACTGATGCTAAAGGTGAAACTCCAATACTTTGGCCACCTCATGCGAAGAGTTGACTCACTGGAAAAGACTCTGATGCTGGGAGAGATTGGGAGCAGGAGGAGAAGGGGATGACAGAGAGTAAGATAGCTGAATGGACATGAGTTTGAGTAAACTCCGGGAGTGGTGATGGACAGGGAGGCCTGGTGTGCTGTCATTCATGGAGTTGCAAAGAGTTGGACACGACTGAGCAACTGAACTGAACTGAGTAAGTCGATGGTGAGACCTGTTTGCTGCAGGGCCAGAACGACTATCAGGAGCTGTTTTCCAATAGAACTTTACTTCACGTGGGGTCCCTTCCACAACTGAGACTAAAATCCTAGTGGGATGCGTTCTCATTCCTGCCTTTCCCACAGACCCTAGCCAAAACCTTCTAGGTACAAGTTTACATCTAATTCACAGGCAGCATTCCATATACATATGTCCAGAGCTTGAACTTGTTTTACTACAATTTTGGCCTTTTCAAAGGCTTCCTAGTGGTGGATGCCCTAATCCCATTTTTGTCCCTTTCTAACCAGAGAGTACTATGTGAAGAGAATGTCGCTCAGTTGTGCCCAACTCTTTGCGACCCCATGGACTATACAGACCATGGAATTCTCCATTCCAGATACTGAATAGCCTTTCCCTTCTCCAGGGGATCTTTGCAACCCAAGGATTGAACCCAGGTCTCCTGCAATGCAAGTGGATTCTTTCTGAGCCACCAGGGAAGCCCCAAAATACTGGAGTGGGTAGCCTATCCCTTCTCCAGTGAATCTTCTTGACTGAGGAATCGAACCATAGTCTACTGCACTGTAGGCAGATTCTTTACCAACTGAGCTGTCAGGGAAGCTCAAAGAATACTGTAGGAGCCAAATTATTTTTGCCAAATGCAGTATGAAAGGATCACATTCCAGTGATCCCAGAAAAGATTGTAATTCCTTGACTGGCTGGTGTGGCTAAGGCTTGGATTTTATTGATAACCAAGGCTAGGATAACTTTTGTCTTACCTGACCAAATAACTCCCCAAAACTTTACTTACTACCTGGGTCCCTGTATCTTGTCAGTGTTTACTTTCCATCTTTGGTTCTGTAAATGTGTCTATAAAAAGGCAGCAGTGTGGGAGAGAAGGGACAAGCCATCACAGGTTAACATAGTGACATCAATCTAATGAAATAATTCCAACTCAGGGTGGGACATTCACCAGATTTCTAGGTCCTGACTGACCAAACTATAACAAATGATAGGACTGTAAATAACCCTGAGGCAACGCCTGAAAGGTTCATTGCCTCTCATCCCAGATGAAGACAAATTGATCTTGAAATCTAGCACCCAAAGGAATGTTGAAAAAAGGGATTACACAGGTCAAGCACACAATGGAAAGTTTTCAGTGCAAAGGAAAGCTGTTGTAAGATAGCAGCAATGTTGGAGACCTCCACATGAATGAAACAACACTGGTCACGAATCAGCAGTTAGAACCCTGTATGGAACAGGGTTCAGGATTGAGAAAGGAGTACAACAAGGCTGTTTATTTTCACCCTGTTTATTTAACTTATATGCAGAGTACATCATTGAAATGCCAGGCTGGAAGAGTTAGAAGCTAGAATAAAGATTGTCAGGAGAATTATCAACAAGGTCAGGTATGTGTATGATACCACTCTAAGGCAGAAATCAAGGAGGAACTAAAGAGCCTCTTGATGAGGGTGAAGAAGAGTGGAAAAGCTGACTTAAAACTCAATATTAAACTAAGATCATGGCATCTGGTCCCATCACTTCATGGCAAATGAAAGGGGAAAAGGTGGCAGCAGTGATAGATTTCCTCTCCTTGGGCTCTAAAATCACTGCAGAGCATGACAGCAGCCATGAAATCAGAAAGGTGATTGGCCAGAAAGCTATGACAAACCAAGAGAGTGTATTAAAAAGCAGAGACATCACTTTGTCAACAAAGATCCATATGGTCAAGGTTGTGGTCTTTCTAGTAAAAATGCATAGATGTGACAGTAAAGAAGGCAGAGCACTGAAGAATTGATGCTTTTGAACCATGGTGCTGAAGAAGACTCTTGAGAGTCCTTTGGAAAGAAAAGAGGATGAGGAGGTTGTATGGCATCACTGACTCGATGGACATGAGTTTGAGCAAGCTCTGGGAGTTGGTGATAGACAGGGAGGCCTGGTGTGCTGCAGTCCATGGGGTCGCAAAGAGTTGGACACGACTGAGCAACTGAACTCAACTGAAGGTCTACTCAGCTGTGGTGTCTACAGTGCTAAGATTTTTTGTTCGTGCTCAGTAAATCAGTCAATAAATCATCAATTCCACTTGGAACCTCCAGTCACTTCACACCACACAAAGTAGAGGGCAACACTGTCCCAACTCCTGGTTACTCTGCACATAGGGAATCTATTGTGGGGTTCTACTTCCAGGGATGGGACTCTGGGACACATTGCCATATGTTTATGGTCAGTAGACATAGGGGTGAACTGTCTTTTAGGGCTTTCTGCAAAGATAACAGGACTGAATTTGTGGTTTATCAGCGTCTTCTTTGGAGTCCTTGCTACTAATAATCCTACCAAATTTGTTTCCATGTCAGCTGCATTGGTCCTTTCTCTGTTTTTTCTCCATCCTTTGTTTGTTTCACCTTTCTTTCTTCTTCTTTTTTTTTTTTTTTAATTATTTTCTATTTCCCTATTGGTGGACTCTCTCTGTTTCACTGAAGTCTGCTATAATTACAGCTATCAGAGCTACTGACCATTGGTGCCAGGACTGATAATAAGCTGCCACACCAAACACCAGGAGCAAGACTGTTAGATGCAGTCCTTCATGTGTGTGTGTGCTTAGTCACTCAGTCATGTCCAACTCTTTGTGACCCCGTGGACCGTGGCCTACCAGGCTCCTCTTACCGTAGGGATTTTCCAGGCAAGAATACTGGAGTGAGTTTCCATGCCCTTCTCCAGGGGATCTTCCCAACCCAGGGACTGAACCCTGGTTTCTTGCATTGTAGGCAGATTCTTTATCATCTGAGCCACCAAGGAAGCCCAAGAATATTGGGATGGGTAGCCTATTCCTTCTCCTGGGGATCTTCCTGACCCAGGAATTGAACCAGGGTTTCCTGCATTGCTGGTGGATTCTTTACCAGCTGAGCTACCAAAGAAGCCTGAAATCCTTCATACCTGCTGTAGATAGCTATTTATCTGGCCCTTAATGTTTTCTGCATATATAGCATGTCTCATTCCCAATTCTCTAATGAAGTCATAATTCTTCTATTGGAGTTTTACCTGAGTCCTAATTCAAGTAACCAATTAAGCTACCAATCCTCAGTTTGTCTCATTCCAGCAGCATGTGATCTTTATCTCAGGACTGGCTATTCTTTCACTGAGGCTATTTGGACATCTCTGGGTCATTTAGTATGATATTGTCTCCATCCTTGTCCCATAGGCAGTTGCCATGCAGCTACTTCTTGCCTGGTCTCTTTTTGAACCTAATGTCAACTCAGCTACTTCTGCAGAGGAGTATTTCCTCATAGTTATCTTTTGGCTAGTTATTATCTCTTCTTGATTCACAGGTTACCTTAGTCTCTGTTTAAATGAGGGAGTGAACCCTTAGGTCATCTTTGTCTTCAACAATTTTATCTTCCTACTCAGAGGAATCATTATACCTTGGATCCACTGTTTGGGATTCTGGTCTTCCTGTGTTCACTTTCTTGGTGAATACAGGTGCTGTATGTGTGCTTAGTTGCTCAGTGGTGTCCAGCTCTTGGCGACTCCATGGCCTGTAGCCTGCCAGGCTCCTCTGTCCATGGGATTCTCCAGGCAAGAATACTGGAGTGGGTAACCATTCCCTTCTCCAGGGGATCTTCCCCACCCAGGGTTGAACCTGGGTCTCCTGCATTTCGGGAGGATTCTTTACCATCTGAGCCACCAGGGAAGCCCAAATACAGGTGCTACCTTTGCATTTTTAGCATGGCTTCCAGGTGTTCTTGTTGTTATACCTTTTTGGTAGTAGGTCCCAACTAGAAGAACAAGCCACTTGTAGATCTTATTCTCATGCCAGAGCTTCTTCAGATTTTTCTAGTTCCTACTTGAGCTAGAGCTCATTTTCTCTATCAGTCTCAGGACCCAAAGCAGAGGGCATAACCTACCTACATTTGTGCTTTAGTTTATTTTTCCCTATTGTTTTGGTTAGAATGTCTAGTAACTCTTTTGGTGTTTTCAGGGTGTCCTCAAACTCATGTGCCTATCTGGAGCATTCCAAACTTGGCAAGATATCCCTGCATGGAGGAGGTTGGCCATCCTGGGATTTCCACCACTGACAATGGGCTTTCCCTCAAAACGGTTTCTTTACTCATGCCTGTTTCATTTTTGGTCTCTGGCTGGCTTGCCAATTGTTGGGAGGCTGAGATGTTGAATAATATCTCCCAAAATGAGAAGGAACTTTGAGACCAAAAAACAAAGCAGGCAACTCCATGAGGTTCAGTGGATGGAAGGGAAGGGAGTAGGCCTAGGGGCTTAAGATGGAGCTGACAAAATGGAGCCAGTGTGGTTCAACCACATACTGTCATTTATAGTATCACATTTATACTCTCTCCCTTTGTATGTGTAATTATATGTATGTGCACACACATTGTATAATGGGATGATACATAATTCTATACATTTTATCTTTTGCATTTTTCTATTAATTTTATGTCATGAAGATGTTATTAGGTTTTGGAAATACAACCCTCTATACCTGTGTTGTAGTCTGTTATTTCGGTATACAGTATTTATTTAACTTATCTCTTTTTTTCCAAAATTTACTGTTCAAAATATGCTTCAGATGAGCATTCTTAATTATAAACACATGAGTACATTCTTTTTTTCTAGGGAATGACATTCTAGAGCTGAAGTTATAGATAAGCTATCTTCTCAGGGGGATTTTAATAGCTTCTTTGGTTATTTCTCCCTGTTCCTCTTTAAATAAACAGAGCCAAGTATAAACTTCTTGCTGTACCTTTCTAAATGCTTTCATTCCCATGAGTAAGTTGCACTTAAAGATTAATGAGAATTTGGGGCAGCAGAGTGAAACAGCAAGAAAATGGATTTAGGGGTTAGAAGTGTCTTTAAATCTCATTTTTATCACTTTTTGTATTGTTATTTTGGATAACATTTCAACTTCTGGAATCTTATTTTCTAATCAGTAAAATTGAAATGCTTAAAAACCAAATTAGTAGGGTTATTGGGAAAGTTAATGAAGTAAAGTCTATAAAATGCCTAGCATTTTATAGTCACTAAAAGGAACTCAATAGCTGTTAGTCTTATCTCAGTTTCTTATCAATATATTGCAATGTGGCATATAGGCAATAGGGCTTCCCTAGTGGCTCAAACAGTAAAGAATCTGCCTGCAATGTGGGAGACTTGGGTTAATCCCTGGTTCAGGAAGATCCCCTGGAGAAGGGAATGGCAACCCACTCCAGTATTCTCCAGTATTCTTGCCTGGAGAATTTCATTGACAGAGGAACCTGGCACAACTGTGAGTGACTTTCACTGGTATACTTTTTATTTCAGTTATTGTGTTCTTTGTCTCTGTTTGGTTGTCTTTTGTATTTTCTAATTCTTTTTTGAGGATTCTTTGGCATTGCCTTTCTTTGGAATGGAATGAAAACTGACCTTTTCCAGTCCTGTGGCCACTGGTGAGTTTTCCAAATTTGCTGGCATATTGAGTGCATCACTTTCACAGCATCATCTTTCAGGATTTGAAATAGGTCAACTGGAATTTCATCACCTTCACTAGCTTTGTTCATAGTGGTGCTTTCTAAGGCCCATTTGACTTCACATTCTAGGATGTCTGGCTCTAGCAGGGTGATCACACCATTGTAGTTATCTGGGTTGTGAATTTCTTTTTTGTATAGTTCCTCTGTGTATTCTTGCCACCTCTTCTTAATATCTTCTTCTTCTGTTAGGTCCATACCATTTCTGCTCTTTATCGAGCCCATCTTTGCATGAAATGTTCCCTGTTATCTCTAAATTTTCTTGAAGAGATCTCTAGTCTTCCCCATTCTGTTGTTTTCCTCTATTTCTTTGCATTGGTTGCTGAGAAAGGCTTTCTTATCTCTCCTTGCTATTCTATGGACCTCTGCATTCAGATGGGTATATCTTTCCTTTTCTCCTTTGCTTTTGGCTTCTCTTCTTTTCACAGCTATTTGTAAGGCCTCCTCAGACAGCCATTTTGCTTTTTTGCATTTCTTTTCCGTAAGAATGGTCTTGATCCCCGTCTCATGTACAATGTCACGAACCTCCGTCCATAGTGATTCATGGGGTCGCAAAGAATCGGACACAACTGAGTGACTGAACTGAATTGAATTCTTTGTTGAAAATCTCTAACTTCTTGCTCTATGCCTCTACTCTCAAGTTTTTCAAACATTTTCATGATCATTACTCTGAACTCTTTCTCAGGTAGATTGACTTATTTCCACTTCATTTAGTTATTATTCTGAAATTTTATCTTGTTTCTTTGTCTGGACTTTATCCTTCTGCTGCCCATTTTGTTTAAGTTGTTATTTTTATTTTTGTATCTGTCGTATGTTAGTTCTGTTTCTTGACCTTGAAGAAATGGCCCTCTCTAGGAGACATCCAGTTTATCCCAGTGATCTACTCTCTTATTGCCCAAGTTACATGTTCTAGGGAGAGTGCTGCATAGATTCTTCTGTTATGGTAGGCTATTAGGGAAATTAGATGGAGGTTGTCTTGTTCAGACTTCAGAGACAAAGAAAGTAGAGCAGGCCTCTGACCTTACTTCTGACCTTACTTCTGCCTGCCTGGATACTGCTCTGACTGAGTGCCTGCTGTAAGTACAAGTAACATGGTACCATAGAGAAGATAAGGGAAGAATCTTCAGATTATTGAGACCCTGGAGGGGTCTGGCCAACCTTTCAAGTGGTTTAACAACACTCCAAGATTTACAAAGCAAAGTAAACCTCATTAACATGAAACCAGAGCTGCAATTTGCTCACAGGTTAATGAGGATATCATTTTGAGGCCTGAGATTATAAATGAGAATCCTCAAACTGCAATTTTGAGGTCTCACCTGTGGAGTGGATGTGCTGCCCAGCACCTTTCCCAATTAGAATTCCAGATTGCTGTGACACAGGGATTTCCCAGTGCTGTTTGAGTTCTAGATGTTGGTCAAAATACAGTTTGGTGATGTTATCTGCTGTTCTGTTTCTCTTTCCTTCTAATGATTGTTTATTGAAAGTTAGATAATTCTCTGTTAAATATTAGAATTGTTTATTTGTGTAGTCACAGAGTGACTGGGTTGCAGAACCCTGGGAGGTCCTAGGGCTACTGCTGGCTCACTGATGGGTGGAGTCGTGGTCCCACAAACTCTGGGGCCCACTGCTGGCAGCTGAAGCCAGATTATGGGGTTAGTGCTGGCAGGCTGGGCCACTTCCTAGAGTCTGACTTCAGGGCCCAGGAATCCCAGAGCTCATTTCAGGTCATTGGTTGGGGACGGTCAGTTCTTAACTTAGCTGGGTATGTGGTCTGGGTGTTCTAAAGGTCATATTGGTCTGCTATTGGGCAGAGTCAGGGACCAGTTGGTTCTAGGGTAGGGTCTGGCTTGTATTATGGGATCGTAGTTTTCTTGATTCTTGCATCTGCCCCTTGGTGAGTGAGGCTGGTCTAGAGGCTTGTGCAGGTTTTCTTGAAAGAGGGACAGTGCCTGCACATCAGTGAGTGGAGCTGGGCCTTGGCCCTCATGTAGGCAAGGTGGTATCTAGGGGCATGTCTGTAGGCAGCTGTGGGCTCAGGAAGCCTTTAGATATCCTGTCTGTTGGTGGGTGGGTGGGGCTATGTTTCTACCCAGTTACTTGTTTCACCTGAGGTGTCTCTGCACTGGAGCCTATAAGCTCTTGGATGAGGCCAGGTCATCTTGCTAATGTCTAAAAGGTCCGCCTCCAGAAGTATTCATCTGGTTGAATGTTCCCTAATATGTGTGTCACCCATGTCTGTCTCCCATTTAGCCACGGCTGCCCACTGCCTCTCCAGGAGACTCCTCAAGACCAGCAGGTAGGTCTGGTCCAGTGTCTTATCAAGATACTGCTTATACTCTTATATGGGTCCCAGTACAAGTGAGATTTTGTGTTTGCCTTTTAAAAGTGAAATCTCTGTTCTCCCATTCCTATAGGACTAATGAAATTAAAAACCCTACTGACCTTCATAGACAAATGCACTGGGAGCTCATTTTCCTAGTGCTGGAGCCCCACACCAGGTGCTCAGAACTCCCACTCCTTTGGGAGACCCCCTGCAATGTAATTATTCTCCAGTTTGTGGATTGTGCACCCATGGGGGTTGGCATTTGATTATATCACAAGTCTGCCCCTCATACCTATCTCACTGTAGTTCCTTCTTTATGTCTTTAGCTCTAGAAAATCTTCTCTGCTAAGCTCCAGTCTTTTTTTTCTTCTTTTTTTAAATCAATGTCCATTTTACAGATAGTTGTGATTTTGGTGTGCGTGTGAGAGATGAGCTCAGGGTCTTTCTACTTCACTCTCTTGGTCACTCTCCCCTTTGATTTTAGCTTGACTTTTCATTTTAAAAGTATGTCTAAAATATCTTTATTTTACGATTTAAGGGTGGAGGTGCTTCCTATCAGAATTTAGGTGTTGGTGACTGAAGAGAAACCACAAAGCTAGGAGAAATCATTATAGTAGATGATTATCAATACTATCACAAAGGGGTGTATGGAATTCTTTTGTATTTTTTCCATGATCACTTGGTAAGACTATGGGGAGAACAATTCAAATGAGTGACAAACTTTGACAATTTGAGCTTTATTTTCCAAGTATTGATTCTTACCTTTTTTCACTGCTGAGTTACCTAATGAAGGAGAAATTAAGTAAGGAGAGGACTATTTAACTGGAAACCAAAAGGCAGGGTGAGAAGAAAGCTAAAGACTGGAGAAAGGTGATGGAGTGGGCAAATGAAAAGTGTAGGAATATTAATTGAATTATTCTTCAGAATTCAATGTAAATAAAATAATTACTTAGATTTTGAAACTGTCACTATAGTATTATGACTGAGTTGTGACATGAGTTTGTAAAAAGTGAGTATTTTCTACTTTGCTAGTTAGCTGCTCTCTTTCTTTGAGTCTATATATGTGTGTATATATATGTATATATATATTACATATATACACATACACAATATATATATTTATCATATGTATATAATAAGTACAGACATTATTTTCTTGGGCTCAAAAATAACTTTGGATGGTGATTGCAGCCATGAAATTAAAAGATGCTTGCTCCTTGGAAGAAAAACTATAAGAAACTTAGACAGTGTATTGAAAAGCAGAGATATCACTTTGCCAACAGAGATCTATCGAGTCAAATCTATGATTTTTTCAGTAGTCGTATGTGTATTTGAGAGTTGGACCCTAAAGAAGCCTGAGTACTGAGCCATTTGATGCATTTGCACTCTTTAGAGTCCTTTGAACTGCATAAAGATCAAATCAGTCAGTCCTAAAGGAAATCAACCCTGAATATTTATTGGAAGGACTGATGCTGAAGTCCCAATACTTTGTCCACCTGATGCATAGCCGACTCCTTGGAAAAGACCCTGATGCTGGGAAAGTTTGAGGGCAGGAAAAGAAGGAGGCAACAGAGAAAGAGATGGTTGGATGGCATCATTGACTCAATGGACATGAGTTTGAGCAAACTGTGGGAGATGGTGAAGGACAGGGAAACCTGATGTGCTGCAGTTCATGGGGTCACAAGGAGTCAGACACGACTGAAAGATTGAACAATAACAACAAATATAATAAATAACAAGTGATGCATTAGTTTTGTTAAGGTGGTAGTGGTGGTTTAGTTGCTCAGTCATATCCAACTCTTGTGACCCCATGGACTGTAGCCCACCAGACTCCTCTGTCCATGAGATTTACCAGGCAAGAATACTGCAGTGGGTTGCCATTTTCTTCTCCAGTTTTATTAAAAATGATCTTAAACATTATTAGAGAATGTAATGAACCAGATATGTTTATATTGTCATAACTGGTTAAAAACTACACATTTCTCAGCCTTAGGTAGCATAATGGTGATTTTAAAAGCATTTTGAGAAATTTGTTCCTCAGTGTGTATTCTCTGTGAGCATTCTTACAAGCTTTTTTAAAAACATCTAAATACACTCCCATAAAAGGAATAACATATTATTTATGGTTTTCTGCATGGTTGAAAGCTCAGTTGTTCCTCTTTAATGTCTTCTGTCAGTTTTCATGTTTCTCTGCTATAAAGCAAAGGATATAAAAGCTAGAGAGAGCGCTAGTAGAGTGAGGGCTACCAAGACTGATACTTCAGAATTGTATCAGAAATATTACATTTATTTGTTAAGCACTTCTAAACGACCTAAAGCTATTTTGAACATAGCTTATTTTCTGACTTTCTTTGATATCTCAACTTTCAAATTAATCGTGAAAACAGAAATACTAAGAAAATTGATTGTGATTGATTTTTATGTTGGTGGTTTCATCTAATGGGTTTTGGTAGGTATTGGGAGACAATACATCATCAATATTAAGTTATTATTGAAAGCTTTTCTTAATGGTAAGTTCAGCTAGTAAATTGAAAAATATATTTGGGGACATCTCTGATTTACCTGTGGTTAGGACTCTGCCCTCCCAATGCAGTGGGCATTGGATTAACCCCTGGTAAGGGAACTAAGATCCAATAGACCTCACAGCATATTTTAAAAATAAAAATATATTTGTAGTGAAGCTTGAAATATACTTTTAGCTAAAAGATTTGTTTTCAACTTGATATTTGCATCATGGGGTTCTCAAAGCAAGAATGCTGAAGTAGTTTACCATTCCTTTCTAATTGGGAAAGGAATATGTCAAGGCTGTATATTGTCACCCTGCTTACTTAGCTTGTGTACAGAAAACATCGTGCAAAATGCGGGCTGAATGAAGCACAAGCTGGAATCGTAGAAACGGTGAGAGACTTTATTTTCCTGCACTCAAAAAATCACTGTGGATGGTGACTACAGCCATGAAATTAAGATGCCTGCTCCTTGGAAGAAAAGCTATGACCAACCTAGACAGTTTACTAAAAAGCAGAGACATTACTTTGCCAACAAATGTCTGCCTAGTCAAAGCTATGGTTTTTCCAGTAGTCATGTATGAATGTGAGAGTTGGACCATAAATAAGGCTGAGTGCTGAACAATTGATGCTTTTGAATTGTGGTGTTACAGAAGATTCCTGAGAGTCCCTTGGACTGAAAGGAGATCAAACTAGTCAATCTCAAAAGAAATCAGTCAAGAATATTCATTAGGAGGACTGATCCTGAAACTCTAATACTTGGACCACCTCATGTGAAGAGCCGACTCATTATAAAGACCATGAGGCTGGGAAAGATTGAAGGAAGAAGGAGAAGGGGAGGACAGAGGACAAGATAGTTGGATGGCATCAATGACCAATAGACATGAGTTTGAGCAAGCTCCAGGAGATGTGAAGGACAAGGAAGCCTGGCATGCTACATCCATGGGGTTGCAAATAGTCGGACACGACTAAGCAACTGAAGAACTGAACAGCAACCGCAAAATTTGCCTCATAATTTAAACTAAATGGTTTCAGTTTCTTTGTTTCACTTACGTCATTTTGCCATTTTAATGTCCTTTATATGACTTTGTTTCCTCACAGAATATGTCAGCAAGTACAGTGGAAATCTCTGAGTTTTCATTATGTTTCTGACACTGGTTTTATGACCTTTGACAATCTCACCACTCCTTGGGCATTTGTTCCCATGGAAGGTTGAATTCTTTTTCTAGTTGACTTGATATGTCACCTGGAACTTAATAATCATTAATAATAATATCACATGCTTAATAATAATGGCATCTATAATTTTCGATGTGGGAAATTGTATGGTTTAGTCACTAAGTCCTATCTGACTCTTTGTGATTAGACAGCTCACTGCGCTACTCTGTCCATGGAATTCTCCAGGCCAGAATACTGGAGCAGGTAGCCTTTCACTCCTCCAGGGGATCTTCCCAGGGGATGAACCCAGGTCTCCTGCGTTGTAAGCGTATTCTTTACAGTGTGAGCCATTGGGGGCATCAGCCAGAAGAGAACCTTGAAATAAAGTGTAAACATGCTCTGTTTTAAGGAAATGTGATCATCAATGCACATTTGAAAACTTAGGCTCTAATTCTAGTGTCTGAGTTTTTAGAGGAATATTTTGGTAGATTTAGAATAATGTTAACTACTTTCTACTTCAGAGCCCTCATTTTACTTAATAGTCTCCCTCAGGGATGCCAAGCTCTGTTGTTGCTGTTCTAGTTTTTCCTCTCAGTAGGGATCTACAGCTAGCTTGCTTCATCATGAAAATGAATGTTTGATATTAATAGATATCTGTACCTTTTTGCAATTTACTTTTGAAATATGTTACCATTTTCTGTCTCCCCTCACCATTTATATCTCTGTGCCAAATCTAGGGTTATGGTGGAGAAGACAAATGTATTCAATCTTGTGTTCACTTGTTAGTTGTTAGTAAATGCTGGCTCCCTGAAGTTGCACCTAGAAGGGCTTTTGAGGGAGTATCTATCTGGGCTTTGTGGGGAAAAAAAATGCAATAGTTAACTTTTGAAGTAAAGTAAATGTGGCTTGTAAACTATTACTTTTTTATTGCTAACCTTTGATTTACTGACCGGTCACTGAAACTTGTCTATTCAGCAGTTTGCAGTATCTGTTGCTTCCCTCCCTTTCTATTTCTGTGGCCACCATTCTTGTTCAGGAAGTTGTCACCTTACCCCAGACTATTAAAATGTTTTCTGAATTATTCTCTGTGACAATAGAATTCATGTCTTTGATCTATTTTTCACATGTTGTGTAGTTAGCTTCTCAAGCAAACATTGAATTGTGTGATTTTTCTTTACAGAAACTTTCAAGTGTTTCCCCTTTGCTTACAGAATAGGATCCTAGCACCGTAACATGCTGTTCAAAATCTTTCCTCATCCTGACCACATATCCCCTTCCAGTCATGTCTCAGACATGAGGTCTTGCAAAAGTGGAGTATTCGCTAAATGCCAAATCTCTTGTGTGTGCTCTCACGTCCCACTATTGTCGGTACTTTTCTTTGAAGTGAGACTTCACCTTCCTCCTGGCAATTTCTGTACCTATCCTTGCTTATCAAGGGTAACTCATGATGTTTTACTGGATTTCTGAAACTGGAAATAATTTTCCTTCTTTGAGTCCTCACACTACGTTTTCTATAAGTTCAGTTCAGTCACTGAGTTGTGTCTGGTCCATTACCAACTCACAGAGCCTACTCACACTCATGTCCATCACATCAGTGATGCCAGCAAATCATCTCATCCTCTGTCATCATCTTCTCCTCCTCCCTTCAGTCTTTCACAGCATCAGGGTCTTTTCCAATGAGTCAGCTCTTCACATCAGGTGACCAAAATATTGGAGTTTCAGCTTCAATATCAGTCCTTCCAATGAATATTCAGGACTGATTTCCTTTAGGATTTATTGGTTGGATCTCCTTGAAGTCCAAGGGACTCTCAAGAGTCTTCTTTAACACCACAGTTCAAAAGCATCAATTCTTTGGTGCTCAGTTTTCTTTACAGTCCAACTTTCACATCTGTACATGACTATTGGAAAAACCATAGCTTTGACTATAGACAGACGTTTGTTGGCAAAGTAACATCTCTGCTTTTTAATAAGCAGTCTAGGTTAGTCATAGCTTTTCTTCCAAGAAGCAAGCATCTTATTATTTCATGGCTGCAGTCACCATCTGCAGTGATTTTGGAGCCCAAGAAAATTAAGTCTGACACTGTTTCCATTGTTTCCCCATCTGTTTGTCATGAAGTGCCATGATCAGATGCCATGATCTTAGTTTTCTGAATGTTGAGTTTTAAATGATCTTTTTCACTCTCTTCTTTCACTTTCACTTTCTCTTTAGTTCTTCTTCACTTTCTGCCATAAGGGTGGTGTCATCTGCATTTCTGAGGTTATTGATATTTCTCCCACCAATCTTGATTTCAGCTTGGGCTTCATCCAGCCCAGCATTTCTCATGATGTACTCTGCATAGAAGTTAAATAAGCAGGGTGACAGTATACAGCCTTGATGTACTCCTTTTCCTATTTGGAACCAGTCTGTTGTTGCATGTTCAGTTTTAACTGTTGCTTCCTGACCTGCATACAGATTTCTCAAGAGGCAGGTCAGGTGATCTGGTAGTCCCATCTCGTGAATAATTTTCTACAGTTTATGGTGATTCACACAAAGGGACTCAGGCATACATATCGTGTATTCTTTCTCCCTCAAGCCCCCTTCCCATCCAGGCTGGCACATAAATTTGAGCAGAGTTCCATGTTCTATACTATAGGTCTTTGTTGTTTATCTGTTTTCTGTATAGTAGTGTGTATTGACCTTCCCGAAGTCCCTGACTATCCCTTTTCTCCAGACAACCATAAGTTTGTTTTCTAAGTCTGTAAGTCACTTTCCTGTTTGTAAGTTAAGTTAATTTGTATCATTTTCTTTTGGATTCCTCAAATAACGGATGTCATGTGATATTTTGCCTCTGTCTGATTTACTTCATTCAGTATGACACTCTCTAGGTCCATCCATGTTGCTGCAAATACATTATTTTATTAATTTTAATGGCTGAGTACTGTTCCATTGTAATTATATATCACATCTTCTGTCGATGTACATCTAGGTTGCCTCCATCTTTTGGCTCTTGTAAACAGTACTGAAATGAACACTGGGGTGCATGTATATTTTGGGCTATGTTTTTCTATAGATATATACCCACAAGTGGGATTGCAAGGTCATATGGTACCTATATATTTAGTTTTTTAAGGAATTTCCATACTTTTTTCCATAGTGGCTGTACCAGTTTACATTCCCACCAAGAGTGCAATAGAGTTCCCATTCATCCACATCCTCTATAGCATTTGTTATTTGTGGATTTTTTGATGATAGGCATTTTCACCAATGTGAGGTGATATCTCATTGTAGTTTTGATTTACATTTCTGTAGTAACTAGTGTTGTTAAATATCTTTTCATGTGCCTGTTGGCCATCTGTATATCCTGTTTGGAGAAATCTCTATTCTGGTGTTCTGCCCGTTTTTTGAGTGGGTTATTTGTTTTGATGCTATCATCATAAGCTATTTGTAAATTTTGGAGACCAATCCCTTATCAGTTATATCTTTTGCAAATATTTTCTCCCAATCTGTGGGTTGTTGTTTCCTTTGCTGTGCAAAAGTTGAGTTTAAGTAGATCCTTTTTTAAAAATTTTTGATTTTATTTCCATTATTATGGAATGGATCAAAAAAGATATTGTTGTGATTTATGTCAGAGATTGTTCTGCCTCTGTTTTCTTCTAGGAATTTTGTAGTGTTCAGTCTCACATTTAGGTCTTTAGTCCATTTTGAGCTTATTTTTGTGTATGGAGTTAAGGAATGATTTGATTTCATTTTTTTACATGTGCACTATATGTGTCCTATATTTTTACCCTTGTACTGTATGTTAAAGAGACTGTTTTTCCAACATTGTTTTGCCTCCTTTGTCATAGATTAATTGACCATAGATGCATTGGCCTATTTCTGGGTTTTCCATCCTGTTCCATTGATCTATATTTCTGTTTTTGTGCCAGAACCATACTGTTGTGATGACTGTGGCTCTGCAATATAGTCTGAGGTCAGGGAGCCTGATTAGAACTGCTTTTGCTGCATCTCATAAATGTTGGACTGTTGTGCTTTCATTTTCATTTGTCTCTAGGCAATTTTTAAATTTCTTTTTCTATTTCTTCAGTGATCCAGTTTCGTATCATATTGTGTAGCTGCCACATGTTTGTGTTTCTTGGAGGTTTTTCTTGCAATTTATTTCTAATCTCATACCTTTTTGTGATCAGAAAACATGCTTGATATGATTTAGATTTTTTTCAAATTTACCAAAGCTTGCCCTGTGGCCCAGCTTGTGATCAGTCTTGGAGAATGCTCCATGATCATTTGAGAAGACTGTGTATTCTGCTGCTTTTGGATGGAATGCTCTATAAATATCAGTTAAGTCCAACTCATCTAAAGTGTCATTTAAAGCCTGTGTTTCCTTATTGATTTTCTTTCTGAATTATCTATCCATGGATGAAAGTGTTAAAGTTTCCCACTATTATTGTGTTATTGTCGATGTTGTCCTTTATGTTTATTAGCATTTACGTTACATACTGAGTTGCTCCTATTTTGGGTGAATTTGGATTTATAATTGTTATATCTTCTTCTTGGATTGAACCCTTGATCATTATGCAATGTCCTTCTTTGTCTTTTATAACAGTCTTTGTTTTAAAGTTATTTTGTCTGATATGAGTATTGTTACTCCAACTTTCTTATGATTTACATTCAAATCCCCTTACTTTTTAGTCTGTAAGTGTCCACAGGGCTGAGGTGGGTCTATTGTAGACAATATATGTATGGGTCTTATTTTTGTTTCCACCCATCCAGTCTATGACTTTTGGTTGGTACATTTAATCCATTTACATCTAAGACAATTATCGATATGTATGAACCTTTTGCAACTCTGTTAATTGTTTTGGATTTGTTTTTGTAGATTTTTTCCTTCTCTTATGTTTCCTGCCTATAGAAGTTCCTTTAGCATTCATTGAAAAGCTGGTTTAGTGGCGTTGAATTCTTTTAACTTTTGCGAGTCTTGAAAGTGTTCAATTTCTCCATGAAATTTGAACAAGAGTCTTATTAGGTAGAGAATTCTTGGTTGTAGGTTCTTCCCTTTCATCACTTGGAATATATCATGCCATCTGCTTCTGGCATGTAGTTTCTGTTGAGAAATTGTCAGATAACCTTATGACATTTCCCTTGTGTGTTGTCTTTCTGTCCCTTGTTGGTTTTAATATTTTATGTTTGTTTTTAATTTTTTCATTTTGATTACTGTGTGTCTGGGTTTGCCCTTCTTTGGCTGTATCCTGCTTTGAACTCTGCCTTTCTAGACTTAGTTGACTCTTTCTTTTCCTATGTTGGGGAAATGTTCAGGTGTTATCTCTTCAAATATTTTCTTGGGTCCTTTCTCTCTTCTCCCTCTGGAACCTCTATATTGTGCATGTGCATTTAATGTCATCCCAGAGCTGTCTTCATTTCTTTTCACTTTTTTTTTCTATATTCAGTGTTGCAGCATATGCTTCCACCATCCTGTCTTCCAGGTCACTTATCCATTTTTTTGACTCAGTTATTCTGCTACTGATGTCTTCTAGTGTATTGTTCGTATCTGTTTATTTGTTCTTTAGTTTTACTAGATCTTTGGTAAACATTTCTGTAGACATTTCTGACATCTTCTCCATCCTGGATCATCTTCATTATCATATTCTGACTTCTTTTTCTGAAAGGTTGCCTATCTCCACTTCATTTAATTGTTTTTCTGGGACCTTATCTTGTTTCTTCATCTGGAACATAATCTTATTTCTTTTCATTTCTGTAAGGTTTCTGTGATTGTGTTACTGCTGGAGGCTGCTTGGATTGTAGTTCTTGTTTCTTCTGCCATCTCTGGACGAGGATAAGTGGCCTGGGCAGGCTTCCTGATGGGAGGTACTTGTTGTGGGGAAACTTGTGGGCAAGGCTATACTCAGGAGAACTTTAATCAGATTGTCTGCTATGTTTCTTCCCTGTTAATTGTTTGCCATGAGGCAATCCCAGTCTTGGAGTAGCTAAGTCCCAGAGGGCTTGGGCCTGATAGGTACCTCCCAGGACTGTTGCTGCCAGTGCCCCTGTCTCCATGGTGGGTCACTGACAATCCATGCCTTTGCAGGAGACTTTCAAACAGTCATAGGTAGATCTAGTTCAGTCTCTTGTGGAGTCACTGTTCCTTTCCCCTTGGTCTTGGTGCACATAAGATTTTGCTTGTGCCCTTCTAGATTGGAGTCTCTTTTTTCCCCAGTACTGAGAAAGTCATATAATCAAATCCCATTGGCCTTTAAAGTCAGATTTCTTGGGGATTCCCCATCCATTAGCTGGATCCCTAGGCTGGGGAGCCTGATGTGGGAACTAGAACCTTCGTAACAGTGCAAGAACTTATTTGGTATTATTGTTCTCCAGTTTGTTGGTCACCCATTTGGCAGGTATAGGATTTGATTTAATCATTTGTGTCCTTCCTACCATTTTGTTGTGGCTTCTCCTTTTTCCTTGATTTGGAATATCTTGGTGTGTGTGTGTGTGTGTGTGTGTGTGTGTGTGTGTGTGTCTGTGTGTGTTCCATTATGCTGGGAGAAATATCAATAACCTCATATATGCAGATAACATCACTCTTAGGGCAGAAAGTGAACTAAAGAGTCAATGTGAGGTGATATCTCATTGTAGTTTTGATTTACATTTCTGTAGTAACTAGTGTTGTTAAATATCTTTTCATGTGCCTGTTGGCCATCTGTATATCCTGTTTGGAGAAATCTCTATTCTGGTGTTCTGCCCGTTTTTTGAGTGGGTTATTTGTTTTGATGCTATCATCATAAGCTATTTGTAAATTTTGGAGACCAATCCCTTATCAGTTATATCTTTTGCAAATATTTTCTCCCAATCTGTGGGTTGTTGTTTCCTTTGCTGTGCAAAAGTTGAGTTTAAGTAGATCCTTTTTTAAAAATTTTTGATTTTATTTCCATTATTATGGAGATGGATCAAAAAAGATATTGTTGTGATTTATGTCAGAGATTGTTCTGCCTCTGTTTTCTTCTAGGAATTTTGTAGTGTTCAGTCTCACATTTAGGTCTTTAGTCCATTTTGAGCTTATTTTTGTGTATGGAGTTAAGGAATGATTTGATTTCATTTTTTTACATGTGCACTATATGTGTCCTATATTTTTACCCTTGTACTGTATGTTAAAGAGACTGTTTTTCCAACATTGTTTTGCCTCCTTTGTCATAGATTAATTGACCATAGATGCATTGGCCTATTTCTGGGTTTTCCATCCTGTTCCATTGATCTATATTTCTGTTTTTGTGCCAGAACCATACTGTTGTGATGACTGTGGCTCTGCAATATAGTCTGAGGTCAGGGAGCCTGATTAGAACTGCTTTTGCTGCATCTCATAAATGTTGGACTGTTGTGCTTTCATTTTCATTTGTCTCTAGGCAATTTTTAAATTTCTTTTTCTATTTCTTCAGTGATCCAGTTTCGTATCATATTGTGTAGCTGCCACATGTTTGTGTTTCTTGGAGGTTTTTCTTGCAATTTATTTCTAATCTCATACCTTTTTGTGATCAGAAAACATGCTTGATATGATTTAGATTTTTTTCAAATTTACCAAAGCTTGCCCTGTGGCCCAGCTTGTGATCAGTCTTGGAGAATGCTCCATGATCATTTGAGAAGACTGTGTATTCTGCTGCTTTTGGATGGAATGCTCTATAAATATCAGTTAAGTCCAACTCATCTAAAGTGTCATTTAAAGCCTGTGTTTCCTTATTGATTTTCTTTCTGAATTATCTATCCATGGATGAAAGTGTTAAAGTTTCCCACTATTATTGTGTTATTGTCGATGTTGTCCTTTATGTTTATTAGCATTTACGTTACATACTGAGTTGCTCCTATTTTGGGTGAATTTGGATTTATAATTGTTATATCTTCTTCTTGGATTGAACCCTTGATAATTATGCAATGTCCTTCTTTGTCTTTTATAACAGTCTTTGTTTTAAAGTATATTTTGTCTGATATGAGTATTGTTACTCCAACTTTCTTATGATTTACATTCAAATCCCCTTACTTTTTAGTCTGTAAGTGTCCACAGGGCTGAGGTGGGTCTATTGTAGACAATATATGTATGGGTCTTATTTTTGTTTCCACCCATCCAGTCTATGACTTTTGGTTGGTACATTTAATCCATTTACATCTAAGACAATTATCGATATGTATGAACCTTTTGCAACTCTGTTAATTGTTTTGGATTTGTTTTTGTAGATTTTTTCCTTCTCTTATGTTTCCTGCCTATAGAAGTTCCTTTAGCATTCATTGAAAAGCTGGTTTAGTGGCGTTGAATTCTTTTAACTTTTGCGAGTCTTGAAAGTGTTCAATTTCTCCATGAAATTTGAACAAGAGTCTTATTAGGTAGAGAATTCTTGGTTGTAGGTTCTTCCCTTTCATCACTTGGAATATATCATGCCATCTGCTTCTGGCATGTAGTTTCTGTTGAGAAATTGTCAGATAACCTTATGACATTTCCCTTGTGTGTTGTCTTTCTGTCCCTTGTTGGTTTTAATATTTTATGTTTGTTTTTAATTTTTTCATTTTGATTACTGTGTGTCTGGGTTTGCCCTTCTTTGGCTGTATCCTGCTTTGAACTCTGCCTTTCTAGACTTAGTTGACTCTTTCTTTTCCTATGTTGGGGAAATGTTCAGGTGTTATCTCTTCAAATATTTTCTTGGGTCCTTTCTCTCTTCTCCCTCTGGAACCTCTATATTGTGCATGTGCATTTAATGTCATCCCAGAGCTGTCTTCATTTCTTTTCACTTTTTTTTTCTATATTCAGTGTTGCAGCATATGCTTCCACCATCCTGTCTTCCAGGTCACTTATCCATTTTTTTGACTCAGTTATTCTGCTACTGATGTCTTCTAGTGTATTGTTCGTATCTGTTTATTTGTTCTTTAGTTTTACTAGATCTTTGGTAAACATTTCTGTAGACATTTCTGACATCTTCTCCATCCTGGATCATCTTCATTATCATTATTCTGACTTCTTTTTCTGAAAGGTTGCCTATCTCCACTTCATTTAATTGTTTTTCTGGGACCTTATCTTGTTTCTTCATCTGGAACATAATCTTATTTCTTTTCATTTCTGTAAGGTTTCTGTGATTGTGTTACTGCTGGAGGCTGCTTGGATTGTAGTTCTTGTTTCTTCTGCCATCTCTGGACGAGGATAAGTGGCCTGGGCAGGCTTCCTGATGGGAGGTACTTGTTGTGGGGAAACTTGTGGGCAAGGCTATACTCAGGAGAACTTTAATCAGATTGTCTGCTATGTTTCTTCCCTGTTAATTGTTTGCCATGAGGCAATCCCAGTCTTGGAGTAGCTAAGTCCCAGAGGGCTTGGGCCTGATAGGTACCTCCCAGGACTGTTGCTGCCAGTGCCCCTGTCTCCATGGTGGGTCACTGACAATCCATGCCTTTGCAGGAGACTTTCAAACAGTCATAGGTAGATCTAGTTCAGTCTCTTGTGGAGTCACTGTTCCTTTCCCCTTGGTCTTGGTGCACATAAGATTTTGCTTGTGCCCTTCTAGATTGGAGTCTCTTTTTTCCCCAGTACTGAGAAAGTCATATAATCAAATCCCATTGGCCTTTAAAGTCAGATTTCTTGGGGATTCCCCATCCATTAGCTGGATCCCTAGGCTGGGGAGCCTGATGTGGGAACTAGAACCTTCGTAACAGTGCAAGAACTTATTTGGTATTATTGTTCTCCAGTTTGTTGGTCACCCATTTGGCAGGTATAGGATTTGATTTAATCATTTGTGTCCTTCCTACCATTTTGTTGTGGCTTCTCCTTTTTCCTTGATTTGGAATATCTTGGTGTGTGTGTGTGTGTGTGTGTGTGTGTGTGTGTGTGTGTCTGTGTGTGTTCCATTATGCTGGGAGAAATATCAATAACCTCATATATGCAGATAACATCACTCTTAGGGCAGAAAGTGAACTAAAGAGCTTCTTGATGAAAGTGAAAGAGGAGAGTGAAAAAGTTGGCTAAAAGCTCAACATTCAGATACTAAGATCATGGCATCTGGTCCCATCACTTCATGGCAAATAGATGGGGAAACAGTGGCTGACTTTATTTTGGGGGGCTCCAAAATCACTGCAGATGGTGATTGCATCCATGAAATTAAAAGACGCTTACTCTTTGAAAGAAAAGTTATGACCAACCTAGACAGCATATTAAAAAGCAGAAACATTACTTTGTCAACAAAGGTCTGTCTAGTCAAGGCTACGGTTTTTCCAGTGGTCATGTATGGATGTGAAAGACCATAAAGAAAGCTGAGCACCAAAGAATTGATGCTTTTGAACTGTGGTGCTGGAGAGGACTCTTGAGAGTTCCTTGGACTGCAAGCAGATCCAACCAGTCTATTCTACAGGAGATCAGTCCTGGGTGTTCGTTGGAAGGACTGATATTGAAGCTGAAACTCCAATACTTTGGCCACTCTATGCGAAGAACTAACTCATTTGAGAAGACTCTGGTTCTGGGAAAGATTGACGGCAAGAGGAAAAGGGGACGACAGAGGATGATATGGTTGGATGGCATCACCGACTCAATGGACATGGATTTGAGTGAACTCTGGGAGTTGATGATGGACAGGGAGGCCTGGCATGCTGCAGTCCATGGGGTCGCAAAGAGTCAGACACAATTGGGTGACTGAACTGAACTGACTGTCTTTCTGTATATGGTTGTTCAACAGCTAGTTGCAATTTTGGTGCTCTGGCAGGAGAAAATGCCTAACTGATTTTTATCTTGATGATCTCTCCACTGATATCAGTATGGTCTTGAAGTCTCCTACTTTTACTGTATTGTTGATTTCTCCCTTTATGTCTGTCAGTATTGGCTTTATGTATTTAGACGCTCCTCTATTGGGCGTACTTATGTCAGTAAGTGTCATTTTCTCTTTTAGCAATCTTTTTATCATTATACAATGCTCTTCTTTTTCTTTACAGTATTAATTTCAAAGTCTCCTTGGTCTGATACAAGTGTTGTTTAGTACAAGTATCCCTGCTTTCTTGTTATTACCATTTCATGAAATATTTTTTCATTCTATTTCTGTCTTTCACACTGAAGTGAGTTTATTGTAGATAGCATGTTGAAGTTTTTTTTTTTAATCTAATAAGAACATTCTGTATTTTTTGATTGCTGCATTTAGTTCATTGATCTTTAAAGTAACTAATGATAGTTTGTATTTATTACTATTTTTATTCCTGTTTTGGCAGATTTTTTTAGTTCTTTGGTCATTTCTTCTTTGTTGTTTTTTTTTCCCCCTCATTGTAGTTTTGTAATTTTCTGTGGTAGTATGATTGCATTCCTTTCTTTTTGGTTTTCTTGAATATTGAGGTTTTTGATTTGTGGTTACCATGGAGTTTATTTATCTTGACCTATAATATATGTACTTCTCTAAACTGATTATCACTGATGTTCAACACATGCTTAAAGTTCTACATTTATTACTCCACTTCTCCACATTTTGTGTTTGAGGTCATGTTTTCATCTTCATGCTTACTCTTTTACTGTTTATTGTAGCTACTATTGCTTTTACAATCTTTTTTTTTTTTTTATCTGTGTACTGGCTTATTTTGTTCTTCCCCCATGGCTCTGTGATAAAGAATCTGCCTCTAATGCAGGAGACTCCGGATTGAACACTGTCTTGGGCGGATCCCCTGAGAAGGAAATATCGACCCACTCCAGTATCCTTGCTTGGGAAATTCCATGGACAGAGTAGGCTTGTTACAGTACGTGCGATCACAAAGAATTGGACATGACTTAGCAACTAAACAACAACAGTTCAAACTGGCTTGTTTAAGTGCTTTTCAATTCTTACCATGCTTGGCCTTCCTGTTGTGGATTCCTATTAGGATTCTTTCTAGTTAGGGAAGACTCTTCAAGATTTCTTTTAGGGTAGATTTGAAATTGCTGGATTCTTTTAGTTATTGCTTGCCTGAGAATTCTTTTCCTTTCCTTATATTCTAAATGATAAAATTTTGTGGTAGAGTATCCTAGGTTGAAGGCTTTTCCTTTTCAGGGCTTTGACTATATTCTGTGACTCCCATTTGGCCTGAAAAGTTTCTATAGGTAAATTAGCTGATAGTCTTATCCTTTCATATAGAGAATGCCCTATATGAGTGGTTTTCTCATGCTTCCTTTAGAATTCTCTACTTTAGCTTTTGCACTTTTAATTGTATCTCTTGGTGTGGGTTTTTGTTGTTGTTGTTCTGGTTGGGAGCCTCTGTTCTTCCTGGACTTGGATATCTGTTTTCTTCTTTAGGTATGAGAAGTTTTCAGTCATAATTAATTCACATACATTTTATTCCTCTCTCTCTCTTTCTGGAATCTCTGTTATATGTAGTTTGGTATGTTTTATATTATTCCATAATCTTATATGTTGTTTTGTTTGTTTTGTTTTTACTTTCTATTTGCTCTTCTGTTTGGGTGATTGCCATTATTCTGTTTTCCAAATCACTTTTGAAAACTTTTGTGTCATTTATTTATAGTTGACTATTCATTGCTTCCTATCTTAGAAATTGAGGTGTTTATTTTTATGTCACCTTTAGAATTTTTAATTCCTTGGTAAAATTGCTTTATCAATAAACTTTCTCAATTCACTTAGAATTTTTATTACTGATGTTTTAAACTCATTGTCTGGTAGACTGATTATCTCTGTTTAGTATTTTTTCAGGGGTTTTCTTTTGCTGTTTCAGTTGATAATAATTTCTCTGCCTTTTTATTTTATTTAACTTTCTCTTTCTCTGTGAATTCAGAAGAAACAGTTATCTTTTGTCATCTTAAAATGTGTTTTTATGTAGCAGCATCCCTGAGTAGGCTGTGTGTGTTCACTGTCTTTCATATGATGGGTGGTTTTGATATGGATGCCTGTCATGTCTTCCTTAGAATGTGCTGGCCACTGTCTGTCACTGCCCTGTCAGAGGTGGGTGTTCTCTGTAGTTGTTTGACTAAAAGCCCTGAAGGTGAAGGTGATCATGTATTATTAATCTTTAGTGTCTGTCCTGTACCAACAGAAAGGATTGCTGAGGCAAGTCCCATGCACTCACCAAGGCCTAAGGTGCTACTTATCTAGGCATCTGCAGCTCTTCATCCTTGATCTAGTACAAGTCTATGGCATGGAACGGATGGGTATAGAGCATTTGGTGGACTGGAATTGGACTTTAAAAGTCCAAGAGGACTGATGCTGAAGCTGAAACTCCAATACTTTGGTCACCTGACACGAAGAACTGTCTCATTGGAAAAGACCCTGATGATGTGAAAGAATGAAGGCAGGAGGAGAAATTTTTTAAATTTATAAAAAATTTTAAATTCATGGTTGAAGTCACCATTTGCAGTGATTTGGGAGCCTAAAAAAATAAAATCTCTCACTGTTTCCATTGTTTCCCCATCTGTTTGTCATGAAGTGATGGGACTGGATGCCATGATCCTCATTTTTTTTAATGTTGAATTTTAAGCTAACTTTTTCACTCTCCTCTTTCACTTTCATCAAGAAGCTCTTTAGTTCTTCTTCACTTTCTGGCATAAGCATGGTGTCATCTGCATATCTGAAGTAATTGATATTTCTCCCAGCAGTCTTGATTCCAGCTTGTGCTTCATCCAACCAGGCATTTCACATGATGTACTCTGCATATAAGTTAAATAAGCAGGGTGACAATATACAGCCTTGATGTACTCCTTTCCCAATTTGGACCCAGGCCACTGTTCCATGTCCTGTTCTAACTATTGCTTCTTGACCTTCATACAGAATTCTCAGTAGGCAGATAAGGCTGTCTGGTATTCCTATCACTTGAAGAAGTTTCCACAGTTTCTTGCAATCACATAGTCAAAGGCTTTGGCATGCTCAATAAAGCAGAAGTAGATGTTTTTCTCATAATCTCTTGTTTTTCCTATGATCTAATGGATGTTGGCAATTTGATCTCTGGTTCCTCTGCCTTTTCTAAATCCAGAGTGAACATCTGGAACTTCACAGTTCGTGTACTGTTGAAGCCTGGCATGGAGAATTTTGAGCATTACTTGCTAGCATGTGAGATGAGTGCAAATGTGTGGTAGTTTTAGCATTCTTTGGCATTGCCTTTCTTTGGGATTGGAATGAAAACTGCTATTCTACAGTCCTGTGGCCACTGTACAGTTTTCCAAATTTGCTGGCATATTGAGTGCAGAACTTTCAAAACATCATCTTTTAGGATTTGAAATAGCTCAACTGGAATTCCATCACCTCCACTAGCTTTGTTCGTAGTGATGCTTCCTAAGGCCCACTTAACTTCACATTCCAGGATGTCTGGCTCTAGGAGGGTGATCACACCACTGTAGTTATCTGGGTTGTGAATTTCTGTTTTTTGTATAGTTCCTCTGTGTATTCTTGCCACCTCTTTTTTAATATCTTCTGCTTCTGTTAGGTCCATACCATTTCTGTCCTTTATCAAGCCCATCTTTGCATGAAATATTCCCTTGGTATCTCTAATTTTCTTGAAGGGATCTTTCATCTTTCCCATTCTGTTGTTTTCTTCTCTTTTTTTTGCAGTGATCTCTGACGTAGGCTTTCTTATCTCTCCTTGCTATTCTTTGGAACTCTGCATTCCAAATGTAAATATCTTTCCTTTTCTCCCTTGCTTTTAGCTTCTCTTCTTTAAGGCCTCCTCAGACGACCATTTTGCCTTTTTGCATTGTTTTTCTTGGGGATGGTGATGATCACTGCTTCCTATTCAATGTCAGGAACCTCCGTCCATAGTTCTTCGGCACTCTGTCTGTCAGATCTAATCTCTTGAATCTATTTGTCACTTTCACTGTGACAAATTAGTGCTTTGTGTTTTTTTACGTCTTGGGCATAGAATCAATATTTGCTTGACAAATACTTGCAAAATTGCTTTGAAGTTTAAATGGAATCACTATTTTCCTATTAGAGAAAGAGAAGCCTGAGATGTTGCTTTTAGCGGCTAATTGTCTGTTCAGTCTTGGTATGCTTCTTAAGAATAAAAACTCTAATGATCAAGAAAACTGTAATATTCATCTCTTGGCCACTCCACACAGTTCTGTGCTAATATGTATATGAGAAGCTATCTTAAAATTGGCAAGTGGCTTGTTGAGTATAAATCAGAGTAAGCAAGGTTGTCCAATGAGGTAACTGGCTATTGGCATCAAGGGAAGGTCACTATATGCATTGGTCTGTTTTAAGAGACTAATATCAGTGATGGTTGAATAATAAAGGGAGAAGTCAGGGAAGCTTTTCTCCTGGATGATGCTGGAAAGATGTTATTAAACTCTTGCTTATTTTTTCCTATTTCAGGCTTCATGCAAAATATGCTCTTGCATTAACCTAGAACTTCTTCATACAGGTTAGAATTTAATTCACTGAGCTTCAGCTTTGGTTGTACTGTTGCAATCATACTCTTAAGCCCAGGCATTTTAATTGCAATTTGAGATGAGTGGTTACTGGAACAACTCAGACGATTCACAGATCAAAGTTTTGAATAGGCTGTTTCTTCAGATAAGCTTTCTAACTCATACACTGTATTTTTCCATAATTTCTTTTCAGGAGTTTGTTCTCTTCCTTGGTTTATCCACATCAAGATTTATAGAATAGAAGGGGTTGTTCAAGATTTTAACTTAATGTTCAGTTCAACCTCACATTATAAAATTGTAGACATAATATTAAAGTCATCCTAACTCAAGCAAATGACAACACCATGGAAGGAAGTGTATTTAGCCTTCCTCTATAAGAGCTGATGAGGAGTGGTGTGTGTGTGTGTGTGTGTGTGTGTGTGTGTATGTGTGTGTGCGTGTGTTATTTTTTCTTAAGAACTGTTTTATGTAGAAAAAGATAATATTTTTCTGTGAGTAAATACAGTTATGTTTAGCTTCCTATCCTGGTTCTTTTTGTTCATTGCATAGGTGGCATTTCTCTTCTCATTCGTCTATAAACAATATTTTCTGTATACTCCTTTGACACAACCGAAAGGTATAAGATGAAACCTTTCCTTTCACATTTCCAACACTTGTAGGAAAACAGGTGTTTCTCTCAGACTTCTCCAGACAATGTAGCATTTTGTAAAGTTGAGAGAAATTGGGTTCCAAAAGTTGACTTCTTTGGAATATTTCATACAGGGCTGTGTGCTCTTATTCAATACTCAATAATACTCAATTTCTTTGAGCCTCAACTTAGTTTCTATTTCCTTTTTTTTTTAATAAAATAGCCATTGGAATAATACTTCTTGTTTAAATTAA